>JAMLFT010001319.1:0-31602 GCA_026544285.1 Pachyrhizus erosus
TAAAGCACAACTGTCGTCGTATGATCTAAATAAGGAATAAGATGGATAGTTGTTAAGTCTATTTTCTAAAGATAAATAATGAATGTACTAAAAATAACTATAATAACATTAACAAGTTTCGTAACCAAGTCCGCTTCATAATTTTATGAAATATAGACGAAATAGTGAATAAGATATTTTTATATATTTAAATATTTAAAATAAAAATATGTATTATATAAACATAATAGACACACAATTTTATTAAAAATTAAAAAATTATGCATCAACAATATAAAATAGGATTACTTTCTCATCTAATAACAAACTATCATGAATGATAAGTTTGTTCACTTTTCTAATAACTATTTTAGAGATCATATTAATGGTAATTTGTAATTGAAAGATAATGTAAAATTGTTTTACACTATTAGTATATGATCATTCAACTCTAAAAAATTACATGTTTTATTACATTAAACAAATGACTTATTAAATATAAGGTAAGCATGACAAGGAGGTGGGTTGAGAACATGTTTGGCTTTCCCCGTCCACATTTCCATAAAAGGCAAGATAGGTTCAAGTTTAAAAAATGAATTTATATTTCTAAAACTCATTCGTCCTTGTTGGATTTTATTGAATTCAAGTAAATTTACAAAGAATTTGTTACATTTTTTTACAATTTAAATTTACTCACATATTTTTAAAATATTAATTTTATAGACTAATTCTAGGGTGGGCCATTTTCATTAGTAGTCTACTATGTATCATAATTTACAAGCATTTTATTAATCTAAAGTATGCAATTTACGGTAGGGATTACCACATTGGAACATGACTTCTCCGCTCATCTTTCACTTTGTACTCTAGCATGTCCCTTTAACCCAAATGCCCTAACCTAACAAGGATAACATGATAATGTCATCTATGGTGTCAACCACCTTCACCACCATTGCTTCATCAAGGAAAACATAAATTGTCATTAGAGCCTTCGCTCCATCACTACCATAAAACTAAAAGGTGCTTCAAAGGTTGACTTGAGGACCCATAATCTTGAAAAACGTCCTCTTTAAAGAATATGTAGTAAAATTTTATCACTACAACTATTAGAACAAAATACAAAGAATCAAAACCACCATCGAGCTTTGTCATGATACACCTTGCATTTCAAAGAGATGGATTCATATACAAGTTGTTCTTTGAGTTGCTCATTGTTGTTGCCAGACTTTACATGGATCCAACGATAAGAAGTTGATCTTTGAGGTCTTGATGTAAGAGACTTCTCCATTTTGCAGTAGTAACACCCTTCCTTTTAACATTAGTAATGATTGATGATGATATGATCTTGAATGAGCATGCACAATAGTGACACAACTAAGAAGAGGTAGCGACAACATAATGGGCCACCATGCTTGATGAAAGTGTTGCAATCAAGGCTTCAAGGTTGTAGGTTTTGATTTATTCTCTCATGCTAAACATGTAAAGATATTACATTGCATTGTTTGTTTAGAAATCTAGGCATGTGTGTATTTTTTTACTCTTAATTGATTCAAAATCCTTTTATTACATTTTCTGTTGAAGCTTATTTGTTTTAGTCGATTGCATGAATATGCAATTAATTACAACATGTTCTGGAAACTTGGAATGAACAATCCAAGCATGTGTGGTCAATTATACATCAATTTAATCGATTAATGTTGTCTAGAAAAGAAGAATTCCAAATTGCATTAATGTAACCAATTACACTAGTATAGTAGTCAATTACACAAGCAATCTAATTGATTTATGAGAAAGAAAACATCAAATTAATTGATTATGTAATCGATTACACTATGTTAAATTTTTTAACAGAAACGTGTAATTTGTTGTGTAATCTATTAAATCGATTATGACTTGAAAATCTTTATTAAAATGACTTTCTCTTCTGAAATCATAAGATGAGAATTAGCTCATAAAATAATTTAAAAAGTTCAATACTTTATTTTCAAGAGAAAGAACTGATCAAGGATTGTGTGCAACAAGTTTTTCATTTGCATCAAGAAAATGAGATAAAGGGTCAAGAATCAAGATTTTCTTAAGAGTTGCACAGGGAAAAATTCAATTTTTGATATGCACTACCAAGTTTACTCTAACATTTGTTTTGAAATACTTTACTTTTCAAATGTACATCTTAGATAGGGTTTCTAAGATTTTCTTTGAGTAGTGGAGGACTACTTGTACATTCTTGTTGAAGGGTTCAAGAAGAGGGAATTATAGATTGACTGTGTGCGCATGGTGTGTGTAATATTTTCATCTATAGTGCTAAAAGGGTTTGATTAAGATTGTCAAAATAAAACTAGATGTAGACCCATTTTTGGCTAAACTAGTTTAAATTTTTGTGTCATTCTTTCTTTCTCCTAATTTTTCTTTTGTAAAATTGGTTCTTGATTTCAAAGATTTATTCAATTGGTTTTTGTACATGTGTTGAGGATTGAAATCTTTTAGAAAAAGCTTTTGTTGTGACATTATAAAACTTTGATTGTTTTTTGACAAGTAAGGACAAATCTATTCACCCTTTTAGATTTCTTGGCTAGATTCTACAATTGGTATAAAGAGCTAGGATCTTGAGAGTTTTTCAAGATTTTTCTTAACTTAAAGAATATGGCAGGAAATCAATTACCATTTGTTGAAGTTGCTTCAATTAACAAACCACCATTCTTTTGTGGAGTAAAATGATCCTTTTTGGAAAGTAAGAATGAAAGTCTTTACAGAATCTGTTAATAGAGGCATTTAGAGTGTATTCATAAATGGTCATGCTATCCTAACACATATAGTTGAAGGAAAATAAGTTGAAAAACCCTTTGAACTATGGACTACAAAAGAAGTTAGACAAGGAGAGTATGCTTCTAAAGCTATGAACATTATACAATAATCTTTAAATTAGACGAATTTGTTAGGGTATTTGCTTGCATAATAATAGAAATGTGAGATTTAATCCAAGTTATTCATGAAGGAACCACTAAAGTTAGAAGATCAAGAAATAATTCACTCATCCAAGAATATGAAACATTCAAGATGCTCTAAGGAGAAGTGATTAGTGATGTTTAGAGAAGATTTACACACATAGTGAATCATTTAAAAGGTCTTAGGAAAATATTTGATGAAGAAGCTTCAAATCTCTTAAAAGAACATGGTAATCCAAAGTTA
Source organism: Pachyrhizus erosus (assembly GCA_026544285.1). Classification (NCBI taxonomy): domain Eukaryota; kingdom Viridiplantae; phylum Streptophyta; class Magnoliopsida; order Fabales; family Fabaceae; genus Pachyrhizus; species Pachyrhizus erosus. Next base: position 3,166 of record JAMLFT010001319.1, read on the forward strand.
CAACAATCCAAAAATCAAAGGACTTGACTATAATGTCAAATGCTGATCTCTTTGAGAAATTGAGAGAATATGAGCTTAACTTGACTCAAATGGCTAAAAAGGAGGAAAAACATAAGAAAGGTAAAGGTCTAGTACATAAAATATCCATGGCTTTAAGTGATGAAAGCAAAGAAAATGAAGTTGAAGGTTCATATGTGAAAACCTCTCACTGCTTGTAAGAAGATTCAGAAAGTTTCTAAAGAAAAAGACCTTGAAGAGCATACCACCTTAGCCAAAGAATTTTTTTAAAAAATAATGAGTCTAAATCTCCAAATTTCATCTACTTTGAATGCGAAAAATTTGGACACATCAAGGTAGAATGCCCAATCTATCTTAAGAAACCACAAATTGGAGAAAAGAAAAACAAGCTACCAAGAAAGAAGAAGAGGACATATATAGCTTGGGAGGATAATGCTTCAACCACTTCAAGTGAATATAGTGAAAATGAAGAAGCAAATTTATGTCTCATGGCTAGAAATGAAGATGACAACATTGTAAGTAGTTATGAATTTGCAATTGATGAAAATTATGGTAAACTACTTGGCACATTTATTGAGATGCATAATGAAGTTAAAAATTAGTTGTGCCAAACAACACACTAAAGAGAAAACTAAGGTGGCATGTGAAATAATTAGCTTGTTTGTAAAAAGAGTTGAATAACTTAAAAAGTGAAAAAGAAAATTTGGAAAAAGCAAAAATGAATTCTCTTTGTAATAAGACTATTAGTTCCACAAGCCCTTTTTCTCAATGTGAAAGGAGTAAGGCACTTGAATCCAAAAATAATTATTTACTAAAAATATTAGCCAAGTTCACAATGGGAAGAGATAACATTGTTACTCTCCTATATCAACAAAAATGCATGTTTGGAAGAACAGGTCTTGGTTTTAACTTTGACATAAAAAAAAAGTTTACAAAAAATTCTTCAACTTTGTCAAAGCTTCTAGCTCTCCCTTCACAACATGTCATTATTGGATGAAAAAGGGACATTCTTCAAAATATTGCATGATTAGAAAATTTGTTGTTCTAAGTGGGGAATTCAAATGGATTCCCAAAAAATCAATGTGATAACTAATCCCTAAGGACGCAAACATTTTTGGGTACCTAAACCCTTCCCTTAATTTGTTTTGTAAGTATGCCTAAAAACCAAACAGTCACAAGGACCAAGTACTTGTTCTTCAAGTTTTACATGAATATTCTTGCACAACTCTTTGCATATATATTAAAAACTAAAGCACAACTATCACCTTATGATCAAAATGAGGAATAAAAGGGATAGTTGTTAAGTCTATTTTCTAAAGATATATAATTAATGTACTAAGAATAACTATAATATCATTAACAAGTTTTGTAACCAAGTCCAATTCTTAGATTTTATGAAATATGGATGACATATAAAATAAGATATTCTTTATATTTAAATATTTAAAACAAAACTATATATTATATAAAAATAATAGATACATAATTTCATTAAAAATTAAGAAAAAATTATGTACTAACAATGTAAAACTATCATGTATTGTAAGTTTGTTCACTTTTGTAATAACTATCTTAAAAGCCATATCAACGATAATTTATAATTCAAAGATAATGTAAAATTATTTTACACTATAAGTACATGACCATTCAACTCTAAGAATTTGCATGTTTTATTACATTAAACGAATCACATATTACATATAAGGTAAGCTAACAAGGAGGTGGGTTGAGAACATGTTTGGCTTTCCCCATCCACATTTCCATAAAAAGTGAGATAGGTTTAAGTTTAAAAGATGAATTTTTATTTTGAAAACTCATCCATTCTTGTTGGGTTTTATTTAATTCAAGTAAATTTATAAGGAATTAGTTATATTTTTTTACAATTTAAATTTACTCATATATTTTTAAAATATTAAATTTATAGACTAATTCTAAGGTGAACCGCTTTCATATGTAGTCTACTATGTATCATGATTTACAAGCTTTTGATTAATCTAAAGTATACAATTTACATAGGGACTAACACATTGAAACATGACTTCGCTCATTTTTCATTTTGTACTCTAGCACGTCCTTCTAACTCAAATGCATTAAACCAACAAGGCTAACATGATAATGTCATCTATAATATCAATCATCTCCACCCTCATTATTCTATGAAGGAAAACTTAAATTGTCATTAGAGCCTCCGCTCCATCACTACCATAAAACTAGAAGGCACCTTAAAGGTTGACTTAAGGACCCATTATCTTAAAAAACTTCCTGTATGAAAAATATGTAGTAAAATTCTATCACTACAACTACTAGAACAAAATACAAAGAATCAAAACCATTATTGAGCTTTGTCATGATACATCTTACATTTGAAAGAGATGGATTCATGTACATGTTGTTCTTCGAGTCGTTCATCAGTGTTACCTCACTTTACATGGATCCAACAATAAGAAGTTGATCTTTGAGGTCTTGATGTAAGAGACTCTTCTCCTTTTTCTTCTCTTTGCAAGAACAAGTCCCTTCCTTGCAACCTTAGTGATTATCGATGACGACATCATCATGAAGGAGTAGGTAGAGTGGTGGAACAACCAAGAGGAGGCAATGACAACATAATGGGTCATCATGCTTGATGGGGGATCATGGCAGTGGTGGTAGGGTTGTAGGGTTGTAGGGTTGAGGGAAATGATGTCGTTTTGGGGTTTGGGTAATATCTAATAGTGGTTGATTTGTGGTAGTGTCATGACATGGATGGGTGTACTTGAAAGGAGATGAAACTATATGGATTATGGAGTGAACTATGAACATGTGATAGTAACTTTGATGCTTTGTGTCAAGCACAAGTAGTTATTTTGAAGAAAGATGTGCGAGATTAGGGGGAAAAAGGGGAAAGGGGAGTGAAGGGTAATGGGTAATGATGTTTGTTGTGGTGATGGGTGGTGATAAGAGGGGATGATTGTGATGAGGCCATCATAAATGGTTGAAGGTTGTTGAAAGTAATGCAGGAGTAGCCAGAGTTGGATGGAGAGGTAGGAAGGATAAAAAAGGTAAATCTTTAATGTGCAGGATGTATGGTAGAAGTGTATACACCTTAGATTAATCTAAGGATTCTTAGAAATTATAAATTGTGGACATCCTATAATAGTAATCCATTATAGAAGTAGTCTAATTTTATATTTATAATTTAATTTTTATATTTGACCTCTTAGAAAATGTTGTATTGTCAATATCATCTATCATCAACAAAATATAATTTCATATTAAATTTTACATATATTTTTATTCTTTATTTATATACTAACTTTTAGTTTTTTCTTTATAACTTAGGGCTTGTTTGGAGTGTTGCAAGTTTTACTTTTTAGTTTTCAAATGTAATTTTGAAACAAAATACGTTTGGCAAAAATAGAGTTGAAATAATTTTTAACTCAATTTTGAAACACTTTTACATTCATTTTCAAAATCATGAAAAAAAGTTTTGTGAATTTGGCTTTTATTTTTAAATAACACTAACTCACTATCTTTAACCATGAACATCCCCATTATCGTCGCTACCATCAACACCACCACTCATTGTCACTGCCACCACCACCAACACCATGCCCTATCTCCCTTGTTGTCATCGTTGTTACCACCACCATTGTTGTCGACGTTGCCAACAATTATCACGATCACCTCGTCACCATCACTGCCACCATCACCACACCTACCTCCATCAACACCAACACCCATCGTCGTTGCTGCCACCGCAACCACCACCACTTCATTGATATTTTTTAATATTATTTATTCTTGTGCAATTTTTTGTTTAATAGAAATTAAACATGAGTTGTAAAAACATTAGTGTTGTATATCTTTATTATTGTTGTTATTGTCATGCTTTCTCATTTTTTCTTATTATTTGTACAGTTTTAGTATATTTATTTTTGTTGTAAAAATGTATATTCTTAAACTTTTTTTTACTATTTTATTAATCTTTATCAAGTTTAATTATTTTTTATTTTTAATAATTTTTGTGGGTTGATAATTTTTTATATCACATTATTTCATCATGGAATAAGATAAGATACAAGGATTAACTCATTTGATTCATTTTCAATTTGCAACAACTTTTTAAAAATTAAAAGAAAAAAAACTAAAACTAAATACTCAAAACTGAAACTAGTTTTGGTTTTTAAAATTTTCAAAACTACAAATAGAAAACCATTGCAAATGGGGCCTTAAAATTTTGTTTATGTTTTGTTATAAATCAAATACCTTAAGTCTATTATTATAGATTAATTATGATATATAAAAATAAGTTTAAAATTCATTTAATATGAAAGTAGCATAAAAAAACTAACAAACAATAAAGTAATACTTTTTAATTCAATGTCACATTTTAATTTGAACAAAAATGAATACATGAAGTAGAATATTAATTTCAATATATTTATTAAAATGACATAAAATAATATTAAAAGAATTTACACAATTATATAGATTTCTTTTAAAAATTTGGGTTTCTTTTAAATTGGGACGTTGGTCATTGTACCTCCAAACATGGCTCAAGGCCAACTTACATTGATTATTCTTAGAGAAGTTGGAGTATTTTTAGTTTTAAAGCATTTCAATCAATTTTGAACCTGAGTATCATTTAATGCATAATTTTTAATGGTAAATCAAAATCAAAGATGTATTAAATAAAGGGGTAAAATGGTACTCCAATAATTTTACAAAATAGACAAAACAAGTTAACTAACCATAAGTTCTACAATATAACTATTGTCCTAACAAAATCTAGTAATTGTTTTATATCATACACATAACTTTAACCATCTAGTATTCCTATACTACAATTCCTTCAAATGTGAGATTCATTAATTGTTTAATAATGAAAAGGAAAAATTCTATGTAACATTTTCTTTACTAAGTGCATAATTTTGAAAAATAATATTATTTGTATGTAGCAATAAACACTGCATAATAGCAAACCAAATATACCCCCATGACATATTAACATTCTTTCTAATAAAACTCGACAAGTATGTTGTAGCAAATGCTTTTAGAGTCCATGGGCAACACCATATGGACTTTAAGCCACCCATAACAATATGTCAAAATAGATGAAGAAAACATGTAGGAAAACAAAAGATGAATAATTAATTCTTCCTCCCTATAGTAGAATAGGCATGAGTAGTCAAGGTTTTGTACTTTGATACTTCTCTTACTTAGGTTTGCTTTAGTTTGAATTCAATTAAGTATCAATTTCCATCCAAATGCAATAGTAGTAGAAGCTATATGTTTGCTCCAAAAGCATACAAAATGCGATATACCAACACGATCATACAATTGTTACAAAAGTGTATATGCATATTTGACAAAACACACTTATTTCTTACTCAATTTCCAAATTGATTCATCATCAATCTCTATTTTAGGTTTGGCCAACCAATTGTTTTCTCACTTAAACCACTCCTTCCTCCATCTAAGCTCTGACTCCCACATACCTCTAATCCATTGTCTTATCACCTTAACATAACATACCATTGGATCTAAATTCTTGAACAACCTATTGTACTTTTTATCTAAGAATTCCTCTTTTACTCAATAAAAACCACACAATAAAACAATAATACTAATAAAATAATAATATTAATAATATGAAATATAAAATAAAAAATAATAACAACATATATGATAGTGTAATAATAGCCAAGACATTTCAATCAATATTGTAACACCCCTTTCATTATTATAGAAATAATCCTTGAAAATTTTCAAAATTTATAAAAATATCCTTTTGTTAAATAAATCATGTTAATTATACTTATACTTAATTTTAAACACAAAATAATTTTTGTCATTCTTTATAAAATAACGTTTTTAAGTAAGAAAATTGATTAAACTATAATAGCATACATACAACAATAACATCATTATTCATACTATTAAACAAAATTGGTAAGATTAGTATGCCTATCATGCAGATATACAAACAATACGAGTTAATTGAATTACAAATCATTGTTTCCTTACCAATAATAGTGTTTACATATGTTTCAACTATAATTTAAATTATACAAATTAATATGTAGTCAAACACAAATGTCTATATGTAGTCTTCAAGCTTTTGAAAACCATCAAGTGGATATTTTATATCGTTCAACTGACTGGAATGTCATCACTCTGTCAGAAGCTGCCTCTAATGCTTGAAAATCAACAGGCTTGTGTCTAACATCTTCATCTAAAAAGTGGGGAATTGTAGGAGTGTGTCATCCACCCTCAAGCACATATTAGTATAAAATAATATGACGATAAAATATCTAATATCTCGTACACTCTCCTCATCGCGTTGTGCTTACCAATACATTCTACTAATCATATTTTAGGGCCCCTCGATGCCTCTAAAACCTCCATCTCCAAGAGGACTTTCCCAAAACGTGTTATTTAATCCAAGATTTGTGTTTTGGGTGACGATTAGGAGTGCATGCCCTCTCTTGTACAAAGAATCAAGATACTCTCAACCGAATCATGGTAATGCTTTAGTTTGTCGAAGACACCAAGCCAGTTAGTGAATCCCTCAAATCTCAGAGTCGTCACAACTTGGCACCTTATTCTACCTTCAAGGACTCACCGAGAGCCTATGAACATTTCTCAAGTACCTGTTGTAGTGAACCCAAGCAATACTTTGATCTCAAATCTCACACATGATACTATCATGTCATTTGTCAACTACCCCTTCCATCCACTATGACCGGGTCATCATTTCCAGTATTGACACAACATAAGTCACCAAGTGAGGTCCACTCCTATGATTCAATAGCATTTCTAACTCGTAAATAGATTCCTTGTATAGGGTAGACTCTTGCTCCTTTCTAAGGTCCAAGTCTTATAATGAATCATAATTATACAAAACACCACCATTCCACTCCAAGACCCGTCATCATTAGGAGATTTCATACTTTTTGCTATATTGTTTTTCTTGTTAAAATTTCTATTACTTAAGATATTCGACCAGATTCCTTTATCAGAATATGTCTCCGACATAAAAATTCTCTTTTCTAGTAAAAGAGGCAATAATTTAGTCCTAACAAATTTCAATTGTCTTTTTCATTTATTTACTAAATAACAATGATAACAATAACTGAAAAAAAAATTAACAATACTTAAAAAGGACAGTGAGCAAATACATAATAAAACTTGAGTAGACAAAAACAAAAAAAAAGAAGAAGGAATGAGTTTACTTATTCTCATTCACCAATGATCTTTCCTATTTATCAAAATTTATTATTAGCATTGCCACTTTTACTATGTTATGTTTATTATTTGAGTTATCAATCATTAGCTTTATAAGATCCTATTTTCTCATCAATTTAATACTTAATTAATCATCATTATCTATCTATTTATTCTCTTTACTATCGATATACATATATAGGTTATTATTTAGTTTATTTATTAAAATCTTATTTCATTCTATTTTGATTTTAATTTATAATATTATTATTGCCATTATCATCATCATTATTATTACCTATTTATTTATTATTATTATTATTACTATTATTTTATTTTATTTTATTATTACAATTTCTTTCTCTCTTTTTTTCTTCTCTTTCTTTCTTGCCTTCTCTCTCTCTCCTCTCCTCGCTCTATCTCTCTCCCTCTCTCTCCTTCTCTCCCTCTCTTTCCCACTCGTTCTCTCTATTTTAGACACGGATGGCCTAGTGGCTCAGTGGTAACACACCTCCTCTCTTCTTCTTGTGCTTCCAGCTCAAGGGTTTGAACCCTCCTTTCCCCCTTTTTCCAATTTGCGTCTCTCCTATTATTTCTTTTCTTTGCTATATTGCATATATTCTCCCTGTGCCTCACAAATTTCAACTACCTTGGCAGCATAGTTGGTGGCACGTTTTGCCTATCTTCCCAAGGGCTTCAGTTCGAATTCCAACCCCCATTTTTTTGATTTTCCAACTTTTGATATATATATATATATATATATATATATCCTTTTATTTATGTTATTATATAATCAATATTTTCCAAATTTTAATTATTCTAAAATCTTAAAAATTCATTTATATTTTTTCTACTTTTATTCCTCTACCTTTTCTATTACTCATATATTTTTATAAATTCATTTTGTTTCAATTAATTTAATATATGTACATATACATGTATATATATACATACAAAAATATATAAATCCTTTTATTTCTTTCTACTTTCATCTAAATTTTTATTCTCTTGTATAAATTACTGGTTATGTATGGGTATTATTTTTCTTGATCATTATTTATTTCTTAACAATTAATTAATAAATCTTCATTATTCTAATAATTTTAATAACAACAAATAATTTCCTAAAATACTTTAATTAAGCTCTGGTCCAAATACAATACCAAAATTATTCTAAAATTAATCGTAATTACTATCACAAGATTAATTTCCTATTATTTACTTGCATTACGTGTTATTTCTCTTATTTTAATTAATAATATCATAATTATTTTATTCTATTTAGTCTTTATTTATTTAAGACATTATAACTCTACCACCCTTAAAAGAAATTTCGTCCTCAAAATAGTTGAGGGTATAACTTCATCATCTTGCTTTCTAACTCCCATATTGCATCATCGTCGTCCCTTGGGCTCCATATTACCTTGACCAGATTAACATTCTTGTCTCTCAACTATTTTATTCTCTGATCTGTAATTCGTATAGGTGTGACATCATAAGTTAAGTTATCTCTTATTGTTACATGATCAGGTTCTATCATATGCGAGGGATCATGATTATATTTTCTGAGCTGAGATACATAAAAAACATTATACAAATTGGCTAGGTTTGGAAGCAAGGCTATTTGGTAAGCAACAAGGCCAATTCTTTTTAGAATTGGATATGGACCAATGAATTTGAGTGTAAGTTTTTGAGATTTCAAGGCTCTCCCTACTCTAATGGTGGGGTTACTTTTAAAAAGACATGTGTGTGTGGCCTAAAACTCAAGAGGCTTCTTCCTTTTGTCATAATAGTTCTTCTGCCAGTCTTGAGTTGCCTTTAGCTTCTCCCTAATGACCTTCATTTTCTCGATGGTCTATTGTAACACCTCTAGTCCCAAAAGTAGTGAGTCACTTATCTCAAACCAACATAATGGCATTATGTATTTCGTTCCATACAAAGCTTCATAAGGTATCATACCTATGCTCGCGTGGAAACTGTTGTTGTATGTGAATTCTAAGAGAGGCAAAACTCATTCCAGTTTCCTCTTTTCTTTAAGACACACGCTCTCAACAGATCTTCTAATGACTAAATCATCCTTTTTGTTTGGCCATCCGTTTGTGAGTGGTATGCTAAGTTAAGTCTCAGTCTAGTTCCCATACCTTCTTGCAAGCTGCCCAAAACCCTTGAAGTGAACTGTGGATCTTTGTTAGGGACTATACTTGATGGGATTCCATGCAGTTTGACTATGTCCTTGAGGTACAATTGAGTCAGCTTTTCTAGTAACGAATTTTAATGGGTAGGAAGTAAGTAGACTTAGTTAACTGATCTATAATTACCCAAATGGCATCGTGTCGGGTTGTTGTCCTATAAGGAAATCCATGGAAATACTATCCAATTTCCATTATGGAATGTTCAAAGGTTGTAGTTGTTCAAAGGGCTTTTGATGCTCAACCTTTGCCTTCAGACATGTTAGACAAGCTACTATAAATCTGGTCACATCCCTCTTGAGTCCTTTCCATAAAAAACTCTTTAGGTCCTTATACATCTTTGTGGTGTCGAGATGGAAACTAAGCTTGGTTTTATGTGCTTCTTTTAGAATCATTCTCCTTATTTCCTCATTATGAGGAATGTAGATCCTTCCATTGACTATAATCACTCTATCAACGCCTTTCTGAAACTCTTTTTCTGTGTCTTCATTCACCAAGTTTAGTCTTTCTTACAGGAATTGATCCTCCTTTTGCTCCCTTTTAACTTGTTCCAAAAACTCATTGGTAACCCTTAAGGTTCGTACGTATAAACTTCCAGGGCATACTTCTACTGTTAGGTTGAAATTTCTAAAAGCTTCAATTAGATGAAGTTCTTCTACCATCATTGCAGATAGGTGTAGAACCTCCTACTTAGAGTGTCTACTACTACATTCGCCTTACCAGGGTGGTATGACAGTTCAAAATCATAATTCTTTATAAACACCATCCGTCTCATTTTCCTCATATTTAACTCCTTTTTATCAAACAAGTACATAGACTTTTGTGATCGTTGAATACTTTAAATTCGAACCCATAGAGATAATGTCTCCAAATCTTGAAGGCAAAAACCCTTCATGTGATCTCAATTGTCTTGAAGCATAGGCAACTACTCTTCTCTCTTGCATCAGCACACATCCCAAGCCTTGGCGCGAGGCGTCGTAGTACACGTCAATCTTTTTCTTGAGATATGGTAGAATTAATATTGGTGCAGTGGTCAGCCTCTTCTTTAGTTCTTGGAAACTATTCTCGCATGGCTAATCCCAAATGAATGGTTAGCTTGGTCAAAGGTAAGACTAGTTTAAAAAACCCTTCAATGAAATTCTTATAATAACCTACTAGGCCTAGGAAGATTTTGATCTTTGTGACAGTTTTTGAAGGGTTCCATTGCATAATTGCCTCTACTTTTGCTGGATCCACAACAATCCTTTCTTTAAACACCATGTGTCCTAGGAAACTCAAGTCTTCTAACCAAAATTCACACTTAGAGAGTTTTGCATATAACTGTCGTTCCTTTAACATTTGCAGTACAATCCTTAGATGCTTGATATGCTCCTCTTGAGTCTTAAAGTAGATTAGAATATCGTTGATGAAAATCATTACAAATTGATCAAAATATTCATGGAAGATTCGGTTCATGTAGTCAATGAAGATAGCAAGGGCATTTGTCACTTCAAAAGGCATAACTAGGTATTCATAATGTCCATAATGCATTTAAAAGGTCGTCTTTGGTATGTCTTCCTTCTTTACTTTGATCTTATGGTATCCTGACCATAGATCAATCTTGAAGAATACTTGTGCTCCCTTTAACTGATGCATGTGGTCATCAATTTTGGGAAGTAGATATTTGTTCTTAATAGTGACCTTGTTCAACTGGTGGTAATCTATGCATAATCGCATGCTTCTATCTTTCTTCTTCACCAATAACACTGGTGCTCCCCATGGTGACACACTAGGCTTGATGAATTTTTTGTCCAAGAGTTCCTCCAACTGATTTTTCACTTTCGCCAACTCCTTTGGAGACATCCTATATGAAGTGATAGAAATTAGGCTAGAACCTGATATGAGATTTAGGGTGAACTTTGCTTCTCTCTTAGGTGGCAACTCTGTCATGTTATTAAGGAATACTAGAGAACTTGCATACCATCATAATACTATCGACGTCCAGATTCACCTCTCCTTTTGTCGAGAATAGAGTCATGTAGATTTGAAAGTTTCCATTCGCCTTACGTTTTGACTCAGCAAAGTTGAATCTTAAAGACTCTCAAACATCTTGGTTAGTGTTTTCAAAAATTAAGGTTTTATGATGATAGTCCAAGATGACATGGTTTGAAGACAAGCAATCCATCCCCCAAACAATATCTAAGTTAGAAAAAGGAAGGCAAATTAGATTTATCAAGAAATTTCAATTTTCTATGGTTACAAGTTAGTTTAGACAGGCTTGGTTAGTAATAATTGGTCTATCTGTAGGGGTACTAACATATAACTCAAATGATAAGGCAATTATAGGTAGGAACAAACATTTAACACAAACATGTGATAAAAAAGAATGTGTCACACCTGAATCATATAATACATCTAAGAACATACTATTTATGATGCACTTACCTCGAATGAGATCATCGGATAAAACAGCCTCAAACCCACTCATGGCTAAGACTTTACTGGTCATTATAGATCTTCCGGTGGTCTAACTCAGTGTGCTCTTTGTGAACCTCCTAAAATTAGTTGCCTCTTCCTTTGGTGCCCAACAATCTCTTACTTTATGTCCTACCTTGCCTAAATTTTGGCAAGTAATGGCCTTTTGTGGACAATCTCTCAAGAAGTGGGACCGCCACACTTGAAGCATCTGACGAGTGTGCTGGCCTCGGGGCGTGGAGCTGCTGACATCGAACTCCCCATTGATTGGCTCCTTTGAGCTAGTTGGCCCATATTGTGGTAGCCTTTGGTAGGGCTTCTTTTGGTAGTTTCTAATGGTCTTTCTAGGGTACTTCTATTGACCTCTTGTCCTCTATTGGGCCTATCTTGCCTGGGTATCCTTTTCGTAAATTTTGCACTTGCTGAGTGGAGTGGAGAAGTCAGTTATTTGAAGATACCCCACAACCTGCTTGATGTCGACTCGCAACCCATGCTCGAATTGTGAGCAGAGTGCCTGACCATATTTTGCTCCAAAATACAATCAAAACTTTAATAGCTTGTTGAATGTTGCGGCATACTCCTCCATTGACATGTTTCCCTGCTTTAGCTCCAAGCACTCTCTAGCCTTCCTCTATTGAAAGTCAGTTGGAAAGTACTTGTCCAAGAATTTTTGCTTGAACGTCTCCCAAGATATAACATTACCAATCCTTGGGAGGGTGAGTTGAGCTAGACTTCACCAGTTCTTTGCCTCACCCGTAAACATAAAGGTGATGAAGTTCACTTTTTACTCCTTTAGGCATCACATGGCAGTAAAAATCTTCTCGATCTCTGTGACCCATTTTTGGCATCCTTAGGGTCGAAAGAGCCATTAAATCTCGGTAGGTCGCTCCTTATGAATGTCTTCAACCCTCTATACTCAACAGGTTCATCATCTCGATCTAGTACCATGTGCTCTAGGACTTGGGTCATATGCTCTAAAAGTCTCTGCATAGTAGAGTTAGCTGGTCTTCCTACCATTTATGCATGAAATCAAAAAAAATAAACCACGTTTACTTGACTATTACTACGAATTATTAGTTTGTTTTGTTGGTTTATAACAAGCACATATATTGTTAAGAATCAATTTTACCTTACCATGTCATTTATTACGTGTACAGGTCATTCACGTGATTATCACTCGTAATCAACGTGCCATCAAACAGTCTATCTTACACTACTAGCCAATAGTGCAAGATTCAAAAAATTTTACATATCACACACTTGGTTAGGTCCATACCACAGGCTTGGTAGGATGAATCAAAATCTAATACCAACTAAATGTAACACGCTTTTCATTATTATAGAAATAATCCTTGAAAATTTTTGAAATTTACAAAAATATCCTTTTGTTAAATAAATTATGTTAATTATACTTAATTTCAAACACAAAACAGTTTTCTTCATTCTTTCTAAAATAACATTTTTAATTAAGAAAATTGATTAGACTATAATAGTGTAGAGACTACAACAACATCATCATTCATACTATTAAATGAAACTGGTAAGACTAGTACGATTATCATGCAAATTTAGATATATAAACAATGCGGGTTAATTGAGTTACAAATTGTTGTTTCCTTACCAATAATAGTGTTTACATTTGTTTCAACTATAATTTAAATTATACAAAATAATATGTAGTCAATCACAAAAGTCTACATGTAGTCTTCAAGCATCCAGAAATCGTCAGGTGGATATCTTCTATCGTTCCATCGGCTAGAATGTCATCTCTGGTTATTAGGGCGTGTCCTTATCATTATGCAAGGAATTGCCTCTATTGCTTGAAAATCAACTGGCTTGCATCTGACATCTTCATTTGAAAAGTAGGGGATAGTAGGAATGAGTCATCCACCCTCAAGCACACATAAGTATAGAATAATATGACAATAAAATATCTAACATCGCGTACACTCTCCTCATCAGGTCATACCTACCAATGTGTTCTACTAATCGTATTTTAGGACCCCTCTATACCTCTAAAACCTCCATCTCCAAGAGGACTTACACAAAACATGTTATTCAATTCAAGATTTGCTTTCTAGGTGACGATTAATAGTACATACCCTATGTGGTATGATGAATTAGGATACTCTTAACTGAATCATAGTAATGCTCTGCTTTGTCCGGGATGCCAAGCCTGTTAGTGAATCCCTCTAATCTCAAAGTCGTCATAACTTGGCACCTTATATTACCCTCAAGGACTCACCGCGAGCCTATGGACATTCCTTAGGTATCTATTGTAGTCAACCCAAGAAATTTGTACCTTAAAAGAGTTGGGGATATAATTCTTTCATTCTGTCTTCTAGCTCCTAAGTTGTCTCTCCTGCATCTCTTGAATTCGATATGAATTTGACTAGGTGAATGTCTTTTCCTCTTAGTTGCTTGGTTCTTCGATCCTCAATTCTTATTGGTATGGCATCAAAAGTTAGATTTTCTCTTATGGACACATGATCAGATTCAATCACATGTGATGGATCAAAAATATATTTTCTGAGTTGAGATACATGAAAGACATTATGTAAATTGGCTAGATTTGGAGGTAAGGCAATTTGATATGCTACAAGGTCAATTGTTTTGTGAATCTAGTAAGAACCAATAAACTTAGGAGTGAGTTTTCTAGACTTTAAAGCTCTACCAACTCCAATGGTTAGAGTAAGTCTAAGGAAAACATGTTCCCTTCTACAAATTCTAAGGGTTTTCTTCTCCTATCGTAGTAACTCTTTTGACAATCTTGTGTTGCTTTTAGCTTCTCTTAAATAGTCTTTACTTTTTCAGTTGTATGCTGTAGGATCTCTAGTCTTAACAAGAGTGAGTCCCTTGTCTCAAACCAACACAATGGTGTTCTGCATTTGCTTCCATAAAGAGCCTTGTATGGTGCCATACCTATACTCGTGTGAAAACTATTATTGTAAGTGAATTCTACGAGAGGTAAGGATTCGTTCTAGCTTCCAAGTTGTTCCACTATCCATGCCCGCAATAAGTCTTCAAGACTTTGGATAATTCTTTCAGTTTGACCGTTAGTTTAGGGATGATAGACTGAACTAAGTCTAAGTTTAGTCTCGAGTGTGTCTTGTAACCTTTTCCAAAATCTAGAAGTGAAACGAAGATCTTGATCTGAAATAAGGCTTGTAGATACTTCATGTAATCAGACAATCTCTTTGTGATAAAGATGGGTTAGTATTTCCAATGAATAACGAATGTTAATAGGTAAGAAATGAGCAATTTTTCTTAGTCCATCTACAATGACCAAAATGGCATCATATCCATTAGTCGTTCATTGTAATCCTGTTATGAAGTCCATGGATATGTTATTCTATTTCTATTTTGGAATACTTAATGGCTGGAGTTGACTGGATGGCTTTTGATGTTCCACCTTTGCTTTTTGACAGGTCAAACAAGCTGCTATGTAATTAATCACGTCTCTCTTCAATCCTTGCCACCAAAAGGTTTTCTTTAGGTCATGATACATCTTGGTGATTACTAAATGAAAGTTGAGTTGGCTTTTATAAGCTTCATCTAGTATCATCTTTCTCATTCCTTGGTTTGGTGTTATGCATTCTTCCATTAATTTTGATTATTTCGTTCTTCCCCTTCCGATTTTCATCGTTTTGGTCAATAAGCTCTTATAAAGAAGAATCCTTACGTTGTTCTTCTTTGATTTGTTATAGGAATTCATGAAATTCCTAAGAGTAAAACTCTTGGAACGCATTTTTATTGCTATATTTAAATTCCTAAAATCTTCAATTAATTTTTGTTCTTCAACCATCATTGTAGATAAGTGCAATGATTTTTGGCTTAGTGCATCTATTACAACATTTGTCTTGCCCGAATGGTATGATAATTGAAAATCATAATCTTTCATAAATTCCATCCATCTTTGTTGCCTCATATTTAATTCTTTTTTATCGAATAGATAGCGTAGGCTCTTATGATTGTTGAACACATCAAACCTCGATCCATAAAGGTAGTGTCTCCAAATTTTTAAAGCTAGTACTATTGCTGCTAGTTCCAAATCATGAGTTGGGTATCTCGCTTCGTGAGGTCTCAATTGTCTTGAAGCGTAAACGACTACTTTTCCTTCTTGCATTAATATACAACCTAATCCTTGTCGTGAGGCATCACAATAAGCATTGAATTTCTTTTCTAGGTCAAGTAATGTTAGAATAGGCGCAAAAGTTAGTCTTGTTTTTAGTTTTTGAAAACTACTTTCACATGATTCATCCTAGATAAAAGCTTGGCCTTTCCGTGTTAGCTTGGTTAAAGGTAAGGCTAATTTAGAAAATCCCTAAATGAATTTCCTATAATAGCTTGCTAATCTTAAGAAGCTTCTAATTTCTGTGATAGTCGTTGGTTGACTCTATTGCATGATAGGTTCTACCTTTGGAGGATCCACTACGATACCTTCCTTCAATACGATGTGTTATAAGAAACTTACTTCCATTAACTAGAAATCACATTTGGACAGTTTCACATATAATTGTCATTCTTTGAGGATTTGTAGCACGATCTTCAAATGTTCTGCATGCTTTTCGTGACTTTTAGAATAAATCAAAATATTGTCGATGAAAATAATAACAAACTGATGAACATATTCATGGAAAATACAGTTCATATAATCTATGAATATAGCGGGGGCATTAGTTAATCAAAAGTGCATAACTAGATCTTCGTAATGTCCATATCTAGTTTGGAACACTATTTTTGGGATGTCTTCATCCTTTACTTGAATTTGATGGTATTTGGATCGAAGATCAATCTTGGAGAATATTTGTGCTCCTCTCAGTTGATCCATCAAATCATTTATTATAGGAAGAGGATACTTATTCTTGATGGTGACCGTAATAAGTTGACGATAGTCGATGCATAATTGCATACATGATTAGGATTTAGGATTTCTAAAATTTAGAGTCTTATTTTGGCAATCAAGGATGACATGATTAGTATATAACCAATCCATGCCCAAAACAATATCTAGGTTAATCAGAGGTAGACAAATAAGATCAACCTCAAATTCCTAATTTTCTATATATATAGGATAGTTTAAACAAACTAAGTTTGTTTTCATTGAGTTATTTGTAGGAGTATTTATAAACAGTTCATAAGGCAAATGATTTTTCGGTAAAGATAAAGTTTTGACACAATTAGCGAATATGAAAGAATGTGTAGCACCAGAATCATACAACATATCAATGTGTTTATTGGTTATGATGCACTTACCACAAGTAAGATCATCTGACCTTTTAGCCTCTATTCCACTCATAGCAATTATCTTTCTCGATACTTGCTACTTGCTTGTTCCTTGACTAGAGGAATTTCTAGAAAATCTACCGGTACTAGTAGTTTCTTTATTGAGCGACCAACAATTTTTTTCATTGTGTGCTTTCTTACCACAGTTTTGACAAGTAGGAATTTGGGGACAATCCTTTTGGAAATGGTGTCCTCCACATTTAAAAGAATGCATTGAGGTTCCTAATTGTGTGGTTACAAAGGAGCTTCCTCCACCTTGGGCATTTGGTGTCATTTGATTCCTTTGAGAAAAAGGCTTTTGGTACGGTTTTTGTTGTTGTTGACCAAAAGTCCATTTAGGATGCCTCTAAGGACCTTCTATTCTCCATTGGGCTTGTCGAGCCTTACAATCTTCTTGGTATATTCTACACTTACTAACTAAAGTGAGAAAGTTAGTTGTTTGTAAATATCCTATTGCTTGCTTAATGTATGCTCGAAGTCCATTTTCAAATTGTGAACAAATAGCTTGACCATCCTCAACACCAAAATATGGCCAAAATTTAAGCAATGCATCAAACTTGGTTGCATATTCTCCTATTATCATACTCCCTTGCCTTAGCTCTAGGAATTCTCTAGCCTTTTGTTGGCAATAATCAGTAGGAAAATATTTTTCTAGGAATTTTTGTTGAAATGCTTCCCAAGGTATCACATTTCCTATCCTCAAGAGAGTAGGTTTAATAATGTTTCACCAATTTTTAGCTTTTTCACTGAACATAAAAGTAGCAAAATTTACTTTATGTTCTTCTAAATAAGACATAGCTGTGAATATCTTTTCTACTTTAGTAATCCAATTCTGGCCTCCTTCAGGATTGAAAGAACCGTTAAATCTTGGAGGATTATTTCTTCAAAAAATGGTTAATCATCTATATTCAGTTGGCTCCTCATCTTAATCCTAGGTTATCCATTCTAGGACTTGGGTTATTCTTTCCAATAATCTTTGAGTATTTTGATTTGTGGGTCTTCTTGTCATTTGTGCTTGAGACATAACCCACATCTTAGTTTAAAAACAGGTTTTCTATAAGTATTCTTAACAATCAATTATTTATCCAATTTGTAGTCTAATACGCACAAATCAAATTCAATTCAATTATCCATATGATTTCATAATCATATATCATCATCCAACTATCTCATACTATTTAATAGTGTCAAATTCAATCCTCCTAGTTAAGTCCATACCACAGTCTGGGTAGGATGAACTACTCTGATACCACTAAATGTAACGACTTAATTTCTTACTGATATTTTTAATTATATATTTATAAATCATTATTAATTGGATATGGATGTTGGAAACTAAAATTTCCTTCATTTAACATAAGGGTCAAAATACACTACTAATTGCAACAAGTTTCATTATTGATACATATCAAAAGGTGAAATTTAACTTTTCTTCATTCTTTATTTTACTCGAATCTTCATTCTTTATTAATTGTTCTGTTGCCTGCGTCGAGGATGAGATGGAATTCTAGGTAGGGAATCAAAGAGTTGGGGTGGTGTGGTTTGAGTTAAAATTATAGGAAGATCAATTTGACGAGTGAAGTAGTTTAGTAAGTGTCAACAGGAATGAAGGAGAATCAAACAAAACCTATATAGGTGTTTAACTGATACAATGGGTCTTGGGACCATCTTTCGTATAGTGGCATGATGGATAGGTGGAATAAAGGACGAAAATTGTTAAACATCTTCTCTTGAAAAATTTGAGATATGTAGGAGTGAGTCACTTATTCTCCATCATACACACACAATGGCGTACCTGTAAAAGTTAACGTTCACTCTCATCTCATTGTGAGGTGTCCTATTAATTTATTACTAGCGTATTAGGGCCCTTCACTACCTCTTTCTACTAACTCCGAAGGGTTATGAGAAACATATCATTCATTATGTAATTTACAATTTGGGTGACG
The DNA here is from genome assembly GCA_026544285.1 of Pachyrhizus erosus. Classification (NCBI taxonomy): domain Eukaryota; kingdom Viridiplantae; phylum Streptophyta; class Magnoliopsida; order Fabales; family Fabaceae; genus Pachyrhizus; species Pachyrhizus erosus. Next base: position 22,265 of record JAMLFT010001319.1, read on the forward strand.
ATTGAGAGTACATATGTTGATCTGGTACAAAGACTCAGATACTCTCCACTAATCTTGGTAACTCTCCACGACATCGGGGTTGCCAAGCTAGCTTATTGTAACCCTCTTTTTCTAGAGTAACCCACAAACTTGGTGCTTCTACACTCCTAAGGACTTCAACAACTTGCGTACATTTCTCAAGTACCTACTGTAGTCAACCCATTGAATTCCTCAAAATCTTTTATCTCACACAAATATTATTGGTTACTTCTTGCCTTCTTTCGATCAAGCCTCTAGGTACAAGATCTAACTCACATCTTCTGATGTGAAAATCCCATCTTATATCAAACATTTCATTCATAACAATATGAATTGACCAATTTATCAATCATCTTGACTCTTTCTAGCCAAAGATCATTCTGCATGAGGGATCATTACATCACAGAGATTCATCAAACTTTTCATAATTCCCTGACTATTATCCTAGAAATTATAATTTGAGTTTTTACCCTTTAAGGATAAATATAGGAAATTTCTCAGTCAAACAGATCCTGTTAAAGAATGAATTCAGTAATAATATTAACAGTTATAGTACACATATCACCAAGAGGGATTATAAGCATAACTTTATAATCAAAGAGTTTAACTAAAATTATAAGTATATTCACAAGTTTTATCAATTTATATTAGAAAGGGTATTTTAGTAATTTCACTTGTCTTTTAAGAATATATTTGTAAGTTTCTTTACATATCATAAATAATTAATAGTTAGTATCCATTTAAGATAAAATGAAATATTATAACATTTAGTTGAAGGCAGTTTGGTAACTTTCCCATGACAATGGTATTTAGGTAATTTTCCACTAAAAGAGTATTTTGGTCATTGTCTCTTAAAATTCCATCTCTAATTTAACACTCCTGTTAAAATAGTTTTCTAGGGTATACAACCTATTGAATCATGAAAATTGCTCAAAATTTCAAAGTTTCTAGAAGAAAAGGAACTAGGGGTTATTTTGGTCATTTCCATTAAAAGTTTATTTTGATAAATTTCTATCACATTTGATTTTATCAATACTGTTAGTTTACCCAGTATTGGAGTAAAACTACCTTATTTTCAATTTCCTAAATTAAAATAATAAAAATAGCAAGATTTTAAATTTTCAACCCAGGGGCATTTTGGTAATTTCATCCCTTGGGGCCAAATGGTCTTTTGACCATATTCATCTTCCCAGTTTCTTCCCTTCTCCTCATGCTGGGTTGGTTTTATCAAATTCAAATCACCTAATGTTAAAATTAATCAATTTTGCACTCCATTTTCACTAGGATTTCAAATCCCTTTAACAATTCAAGGGAATTTTAGGCTTAGAATCATTCGAATACTGATAACGAATTTTAACTAACATAAAATCTCATAAAAAACAACCTAAACAAGTAGAATTGATTTGCTTCGAATTCAACATTATGAGATTTTAGGTTCGATTTATTTTTGGTGAATTTCTTCATCTCAGAGTGTTAAACTTTTAAAAATTCAAATTCAAACAACCTAGAATGATTCTAGCAATCAAAATTGAAGAAAAAGAAACTCCTCCTATCTCAATTTAAACTTTTCTACAATAATTTTGTAGTTTACGGATATGCTCCGACAACCTTCTAATAATGCGATTCCTTCGTCATTTCTTCCAATTTCCTTAACAGAATTGAAGCTCAGGTGATTTTGAAGCTATCTGAATCAAAATTAATTAGGGAGGATGAGAATTCAGGGAGGATTTCGAAGAAGAAAGGTTTCGAATGGATGCTTTGAAATGTTGAATCAACAACATTTATATAGCCTCTCCATCGCCCAAAATTATCTTATTTTATTTGTAGGGGTTAGGCTTAGGTGTGTTGAGTAAGAAAAGCTTGAATGGTAGGCTAGGCGGCTATTGGCATAAGAGAAACTCGAGGTGGAAGAAGAAGGTGCCATGGCGGTTTAAGGGGACGAAGGAAAGGATATATGCTTTTTATTTTGCTAAGTTACAAGTGATGGGTCTAGCGGTCTAATTGGCAATCACCCAATCTCCTCTCTTAAGTGCCTTAAAGGGTACGAGTTCAAATCCCAACTTCCTTTTTTTCTTCCTTCTGCTTTCATTTTTCCCATTGATTTCACAATTATAATACATATATTATTTGGAGCGCTTAATTGTCACTTAGGACAGCTAGCCTAGGTGGTAGCGCGTTTGTTTATTACCCACATGGAGCTAGGTTCGACCCTTGCCTAGCGCTTTTCTCTTTTTCCCTTTCTTTTTCTATTTTTTTCTTCTATTTTCTATTTTCATTTTTAATATCATTATTTTTACTTCTAAAATTTTTCTAAAATTTTTATAAATCATTTTATATTTTTCTCCACCTATTCTCATATCTTCTATCCCAATAACAATTTTATATATTTTATAAATCTACTAATTTAATTTATTTTAATTATATGTTTAATTAAAAAATTCAAATTTTTACTAAAAATTTATATTAGTATTTTTATTTTATCGTTTTAATTTCAATTCTTTTTCTTATGCTTCCTATTTATTTGAGAATTTCTAAATCTATTTCTTTAAAATTTTTATACTTTAAAAATTTAATTTATTAATATATTTAATTTACTTTAATCTATTTAAACTATTTTATTACAAATAATTAATATTGACTATCTATAGTTTCTAGATCTTTGTTTTATAATTTTTATTCCAAAAATTAATTTTACTCATGAATTATTTTAAATCTTTGACTAATTATAATTTCTTTTCTTAAATAAATTTTAAATAACATTTCTTCCTATAATTCTAAATTTCACAAGAATTAAAATATCAATAAATTCTAAATTTTAAATAGGATGTTACACTTTTTTTTTTCTCTCTCTCTCTCCCTCTATCTCTCCCTCCCCCTTTCTCTCTGTTCTTCCCTCTCTCTCTATCTTTCTCACTTTTAGTCTTCCTTTTCGTCTTCCTCTCTCCCTCTCTCCTCCCCTTTTTGTCAACCCAAGGCCATCTATTCCTATAACATATAGTTTGTAAGCGATCAACAATGTAATCTTATGTAAACAAATGTTTATCACTCCAATCAAAGCGACCATAGTGAATAACTAGCACAAAACGACTACCCATGATGCCTAGGGAGCAAGCCAAGTTCCAAAATAGTGTTCACAATTTTCAACTTCAATAGAAAGAAGGAAAACAAGACAAAAAGAAAATGGAGACTCCTCCTACCTCCGCGACCCAAATTCAAGGAGTTTTGTAACATCCAACGAGCAATGAGAGCAGCGACGACGTCAAATCGAGTTCTTCTCATCACGTTGTGGAGGAGGAAGATTAAGATGTTGATCGAGAGGGGAGAGGAGCTTAATACAAATTGGAAAAAGCAGGTGGTAGAGAAGAAGGGATGAAGCCTACAATGGAGGAGGCTTTAGAAGTAAAAGGAGAAAAATGCAAGCGAAGACAATGGACGACGTGGCTCATTCACATTTGTTCATTCTTGCGTAGCTAATGCTTAAAGGAAAGAAAAGATGTATTTCTAGCACCAGAAGCGCTTGTGGCTCAGTAGTTAAGATGCTGAGTCTCAATGCTAGGTCTGCAGTTTGAATCCGCCTCATCCACATTTTGGTTTTCACTTGTTTTATTTTCCTTATTTTATGAAGTTAGCTTATACACATAAAACTCCCTATTTTAGATGCAGATGGCCTATTGGCTAAGTGGCAACGTGTCTTCTCTCTCCCTTTTGTGCTTCCAACTTAGGGGTTCGAACTCTTTTGTCTCCCTTTTTGCAATTTGCTTCTCTCCTATTATTTCTTTTCTTAGCTATATTGCATATATTCTTGTTGTGCCTCACAAATCACAACTAGCTTGGTAGCACAGTTGGTGGCACATTTCTAATTTCCCAGCTTTTCATATATATATTACCATTATTCTTAAATTCTTATAAAAATCATTTATATTTTTTCAACTTTTATTCCTCTATCTTTTCTATTACCAATATATTTTTATAAATTCATTTTCTCTCAATTAATTTTTAATATATATGCATATATATGGATATATACATACAAAAATATATAAATCCTTTTATTTCTTTCTACTTTGATCTAAATTTTTATTCTCTTGTATAAATTACTAGTTATCTATGAGTATCATTTTTTTTATCATTATTTATTTCTTAACCATTAATTAATAAATTTTCTTTATTCTAATAATTTTAACAACAATAAATAATTTCCTAAAATGCCAAAATCATTCTAAAATTAATCATAATTACTATCACTATATTAATTTCCTATTATTTATTTGGATTACATGTTATTTCTCTTATTTTAATTAATAATATCACAATTATTTTATTCTGTTTAGTCTTTTTTTACTTAAGATGTTACAAATATGGTGACAAAGTTCTAATAAGTGTTCTCCTTATAATTTATTTATAACACTAAAAAGTACACATAACATAAAAAAATGTTGATCAAACGTTATATGATCATTAGACAAAACAAATGTTTCAAAACATATAACGTCCATATGAATCAGAGCAAATGTGATGAAACACATGTATCTAAGCATATTATTGAATTATAATAAATCAAACCTTATTATATATAAACATCATATTATGTTTCCATATCATAACTTTGATAATAATTATGAGAAATTTGTATTTTAGAATTTATGTAAAATTATTTTGGCATTTATACGTCAAAGCATTTTATTAGAACATGTAAAGTAACAAAGCATGTTAAGATACAAGTGCTTGATCTAACAAAAGGTGTAAAAACATGGAATTAAATTAAATATTAATACATGTTGAATAAAATAATTAAATCATAAAAAAATTCAAGTATTAAAGAAATTGAAACAAATAACTACATGTTAGAGAATCTAAGAACGAGCAAGTAGAAGAATATTAGATGAAACACTATAACATGATAATTAAAAGAAAAGCTTGTATTATTTATTAAGGCATACTACAGGAAAACCTGGAAATAAAATCGATAACATGACAACAATCTTAACAATGACATTGCTCGCATTGGATCAACTCACACAAATTGGAAGTAACACTTCAAATTTGTTTATTTTTCAAATATTTAAACAAATAATGTCTACCTAAGATGACACTACAAAAATTCATAGTAGACAACTAACAAGGATATTGTGTTAATGCTATTTGACATGGCAAATGGCATTAACCTTTGTTGTAGTGTCAAATATTATTAATACACAACGTCCACGTAATATCAACCTAGTCAATTCTAAATATAAATATTTTCCCGCCCGTGACCTTAATTTCTTTTATTGTTCCTTCGCTTTTCTTCCTTCCTTTTGATACCCCAACCACATTAAGGGTACCCTTCAAATATCCAAATAATTACCAAAATTATTCTAGTCACAGGTCATCACTTTTACACCAGTAAATTCCATCATAACAATTACACACATAAACTTTAAGTACACAAAATAACATGTATTGAGATACAAAACATCTTTATACAATCTTCGAAGTCTAAATTATTGCCCGGCGGATATTCGTTGCCTCCTCCTTGGCTAGAAATTATCTCTAATAATGAGGACCCACCCCTGTCACTCTACTAGGAGCTTCATTCGACGCCTAGAAGTCAACAGGTTCGCTTTTGCTATTAGCATTTGAAAAATGGGAGTTGTAGGAGTGAGTCATCCATCCTCAATCATACACAATCAGGAAAATAAGATAGAATATATCTATTATTGCGTATTCTCTTCTCATTGCACCACGCCTACCTGATTATTTTATTAATTGTATTTTAGGGTCCCTTGATGCCTATAAATTCTCTTTCTCCAAGAGGACTTACATGATGTGCATCACTTTATCCAAGACTTTCTTTCTGGGTGATGATCAGGAGTACATACCTTATCTGGTACATCAAATTAGGATACTCTCAACTGAATCATGGTAATGCTCTACTTTGTTAGGGACGCCAAGCTGGTTATGTGAAACCTTCTATTCTTAGAGTTATCACAACTTGACTCCTTATAGTACCCGCAAGGACTCACAAAGCCTACAAACATTTCTCAAGTACCTTTTGTGGTCAACCCATGCAATAGTCCAATCTTAATTCTCACATGTGGTTTTGTCATATCATTCACCAACTACCTCCTCCACCTCTACGATCGAGTTTCCATTTCAGGTAATGACACAATTGCACGTAATTTGATGAGGCTTACCTTTTTCATTTAACAACATTTCAAGCTCTAGAGGAGTCTCTTTATAAAATCAAGCTCTTTCCCTTTTTAAAGTCTAAGCTTTTTGGTAAGACATAACACACAGGGATCCATCATCCATGTCGAAACTTGTTGCCATCAAGATCCATGGGCATTTTTCTATCCGATCCCTCCCATTAAAACGTTGTCTCTCAAATACAGCCAACTATGTTCTTTCATCAAAACATTTCTCAAACTTATAATTACCTCTCTTCTAATAACAGAGGCAAGCATTTAACCTTAACAATTTCCCATGATATTCATTTCTTAACTAACAATAATAAATATCCATAATTAAGAAAAGTAATAAGTAATAAAGGAATTCAAGAACTAGGATAAAAATGTTAATTGTGTAACGCCCCTTTTTATTTATTTCTAATGAATAAGAAATTGTATTCAAAGAGTTTTAGCACAATTAAGATTCAAAACTCAACTTATCTAGGGAATTACAATTTAACAAGAACATAATATTTAACATGTCATCTATTTCAAGTTCTTAATTATATAGGATAAATAAAGTCATACAACTTATTATCATTACATCATTACAATATCCTTAATACTAAAAATAAGACATTTCTTAACTGATTTTCAGGATTTATATGAACTAGTCAGATCTTTCTGAAGGGTCTTTCTCTTCTGTGGAGTCTCCTCCTCAACCTGGATTATTAGCTTGTACTAATCCCATAGAAGATTATAGAGGTTGAGGAGTCTATTGTCGTCTTCGTGTGGGTAGGACTCCAATGAATCTTGGTGGAGGGGTTTGGTATAAGATTATTGGTAGATCTACATGATGGAATTTCCAGGGGACTACAACAGTGGTAGGTTTGAAAGCAAAGCGAGCATATCCCATAAAATTTTCATCACCTTGAACTTTATTGTAGGTCCATCTTCCTTCTAAGGGTAGGATTGTCAAGTAAAATAGAGGCTAGGATTCTTCTGTGATTTTGAGTCTGAAAAGATAGGGGGTGTAGGAGTGAGTCATCAATCCTTGGGTACATGCATATATACAGTTGAGGTTATTTAATCTAATGTAATATCTCATCTCACTGTACATGCCTAGTTAGGAATTCTATTCGTTGTAAGGCCCTTCATAACTTCCAATACTACTAACTCTAGGAGGACTTACATGAGTGTATCAATAATAATCCAATTTGCAATCTTTGGTTGATGATTGGGAGTACATATCCTGCCTAGTAATTGGTCCATGATACTTTCTACTGAATCTTGGTAATTCTCCACTTTTTTGGGGACGCCAAGCTGGTTCTATGACACCTTCTTCATCTTGAGTGGTTCACAACTTGACACCTTATCTACCCCCAAGGTCTAATCAGAGCCTGCGTACATTCCTTAGGTACCTTATGTGGTCAACCGTTGCATTCCCCATTCTTGATTCTCACTTATTATGGTTTTTCAATTCATCCTTTCTTCCTTATATCATCTTCCTTCTCCACTGTCTCTCTTATCTTGGAACCGATTTGGAAATCCAGGTACACACATATATATATCACAATCCTTGTAGGTTGTGTCATCATTGTTTGAGAATTCCTCAGTTCGTTATCTAACCTAAGGTTGTCATTGTCTCAAATGGACAATTATCAACAATATTTACCTTCCACTATAGTAGAGGTATGAGATTTTATTTATAACTTCAATCCAACATAATTAAATGCATAATAAAAAATCACAATAATCAACAATATAAATTAGGTCCATTTAACTAGGTATGGGAAAAATGGTCATTTTACTCTTTTCTTTCCCCAATTCTTACTTTATCTTTAAATTTGTGGGAAAGAAGTAGATATAGGAGGTTTTGTGCTTCTATTAGTCTTGATTTTGAAATTTTACTAAAAGGGATATTTTTTAGGAATTTTCTTAAGAAGTGGATTTTGGTCATTTTATAAAAATATGATTTTCTAGGGTTTTCTCCTCACAATTCTACTCAAAATACATTATATAGGTTCCTAGTACATTCAAACTATTTTTTTGAGTTTAGGGAATCAAAATAAAAATAATAATTAAGTAAGGGCATTTTGGTCATTTTATAAAAATTTTGCCCTCTAAGGATTTTCTTCATATTTTCAACTCATAATTGTTTATAAGGATACCTAATAATGCTACAATAATATAGAATACTTTTTTTTGAAGTTTGAGTAACCTAGAAGTGGTAAAATTTCATTTTTATACCTTAGGGGTATTTTGGTCATTTTGAAAATAATAATTTATTTTAAGGATTTTCAATTTTCTAAAGTGGTGAAAGTATCTTAGGATTATTCCCCATCATGCGTGTACAATTTTCTCCTTAATTTATTGACACAACAGGGTTAAATTTCAATTTTTCTTTCCTAGGGGTATTTTTGGAATTTTAGAAAATTAATTAATTTTTAATTAATATTTTTGGTAAAAATTTCTTGTCTACCTATTCTCAGAAGGATATTTATTTTCTAAGCTTACTTCCAAGGTTTGATTGAGTAGTTGTGATTGAGAAATGAAAAAAATATAGATTAGGGGCACTTTAGTAAATTTTTCTACTAAGGGGCAAAATAGTAATCTCCCCCTACTCTTCTTCTTCCCCAAAATTGGTTCGAACTAGAGGATTCAAATTTTTGAATCCTTATCTCCTTGTACAATTTCTACAATTAACCCATACAGACACATTCGTACATTTATTCTCAAGATATTGTTACTTAGAATTGATCAATATCTTCTTTGGTTAGAACAATTACTTCGAAATCTTTCAAAATTTCAAATCTAAGAACTTAGAATCTATTTAAAGAATTTACTTAGCTTTTCTGTGTTAAAACCCTTCAAAAACCAAATTCATAATATTTCTAAAGTTTCTAAAACTAGAAATCAAAAGAAAAATGACTTTTCCTACCTCAATGGAGTTTTCCAGTAAAGCCTATGCTGACACTCCGATGAAGTTGCTCTTCTTTGATTCTTTGAGCAATCCTTTGAATTTATTGGACATAAATGTTGTAACTTCCTATTTCTCTAATTATTAAAAATCTTATTGTTTCATAAATAAATAAAGTTGTTAGCTTAATAATAGGAAATTATTTATTATTTAGCAAAGTAAGGAATGATAAAAATAAATTAAAATTAAAT
>JAMLFT010001320.1:0-31598 GCA_026544285.1 Pachyrhizus erosus
CGACAAAGAAAATTGAGGCTGTAGGAAATTAAATTGGTGTTCACCTTAGCTCTGCTCAAGTAACTTCGAATAAACTTATATTAGACAACTTATGAAGTAATTGTAAGCTATTTTCATAAGTTTTTACAAACGCAGTTACAAGTACTTATGTCAGAAAATAAACTCAAATAAGAATGCAACTAACTTGTACGAATAATATCATTTGAGTTTTAAACGATAGATCTTGGATAAATAAAATTGTCTTGAATTTCAAGTTGATCATCAGCCAAGTTGAATTTTTATTCTTCAGTCATCTTTATACAAATACATTTCATATGGATATTTTGTATCCATTAAGCACTCGCATGGTCATTCGGTCACAAAAAAAAAATGTCATTTTCATCCATTAGATGAAGAAGAAATTCTTGGTGCTCAATAAATTCGTCCCCACTCTTAGCATCTCTAATGAACAGAAGGCTACCTGATCCACGTTTCCGACATTCAAACACCAATCCATTTTTAAAGATCCGTCTCAAACAGACCAATTCCTTGGACTCAACCAAATAAGGAGTCGAATTTCAAAAATAAAAGGATATTTAAGGCTTGTATTTATTTGTTGGCAGATTTGAGTGCATTTTGCCCGGCTACATTGAAGCTGCTCCTTCAGCTGCAGTCTACCATATAATTGAAAGAAAAGCCAATTAGCATCATGGATTCATTTATTTTTAAATACGTACTTATCACCATTTTTAACAAAAGCAGGGAAACCTTGAAGTAGTAGCTGAACTCATCGAACAGTCATTATTAACAAAATGTTAGACTTTGCAATATAACCAAAAGCATACAAGAAACAAGGCTAGGGTGAAAAACTGAAAATTGTTTCAGTTGACAAAACCCACATGGCTGAAGAAAACAAACTTACCTAGACTAGTGACGTTTCATTTCCCGGAATATATTTGTCACCCTTGGGGATAAACGTGGGAGGAATTTGAACAGCTGTACCATTAAAACAAGAGGTGATACGCATTAACAACTACAAATTGAAACAGGGCAAATTTCAATAGCTGTCCACAAAATAGAAATTAAGATTCCTAGTAATGTTGTTGTTCAAAATAAAAAAAAACCCACAAGGGTTATTGTTCACAGGATTACAATCCACTAGAGATTGCATAGTAGCGGCAGTTGCAGGTCTGGGTGCAGGACAATGATGGTGAGTTCCATATGAAAGTGAAGTTAGGTAGAGGTGAAAGAATGACCTTGTATTTCTAATTCTAACACAAACAAGTACATGAAATGAAAATGGACATGGAATCCGTAGCATTTAGCAGTCATTAAAGAGAAAACATACCCAAAGTTTCACGCATGCATCGGTGACAACCGGGACCAGGCAGATAAAAATAGTTATAGCAGACTGATCAACTTCAAGCCCATAGTGCTCAACAATTATCTCTAGCAATGTTTGCCAACCAGATTCAGAATGATACCTGCAGGCAACCCGGTATCCACCAAAAGCAGTCAACAACATGCTTACATGCACATTATACTGAAGGCTGAAACAGTGCAAATTTGCTTAAGGGGTTCAGAATACACATATGGTATTTATAGCTTGACTAAAGCTATAAAATGCAATAACAGAAAAAGTGAGAAAATAAGCTGAAAATAAACGTGAGGATGAGTGGGTTACAAAACCAACTCTTTCACCCCTAACAGTCCCCAGACAAAACTAGACATCTGTGACTCCCTTGGGCTTGTAGATACTCATCTAATACCCTCCCTCAAGCTAAGGGCTAAATATATCAACCATCCTCAGCTTGGAATATAAGTGATAGAAAAGCAGTCTGTGCATTGGAGGCAAGATGTAGATTGGGTTTCTGAAGCGTATCTCACCTGGGAGCAACAAGATCAACTCTTATTGTCTTGGCTTCATTCTTTGATGTCATGCAATATGCTCACACATGTCATAGGTTGCAAATCATCATGGTACCTATGGGATAAGATCCACGCATATTTTCATTCACACACAAATGTGAAAGCTCGTTAACTTCATACAGAACTCCGCAACACTTTGCTTGATAATTGCATTATTACTGAGTATTTGCTTCATATTCAAGGCTTAGTCGATGCCTTAACAGCCATTGGAGATGTTGTATCTCCCAAGGAACACCTATATGTGATACTTGAAGGTCTTCTTAAAGATTAAGAATCCACAATTTCTCTTTTACAGCAGCAAATTTGAATCTCTTTCCATCAACGAGGTTGAGACATTATTGCTTGCTCATGAAGCATATCTTAAGAAGTTCAAGAAGAAGGTTCTTGATTTTGTTATTATTGCTGAAGTTCCTAATTCTGCGTCATCTACCATTCCACAAGCAAATGTTGCTCAGGCAAATCCTCCTCTGAAACCTAATTTTGATAATGATTTTCAATCCCAATTTGAAAACCCTAATAATCATCAGTTTAACACTCATGGTGGCCAGTTTGGATGCAACGACCAAGGTCATAATGTTCGCGGTGGTGGCATGTACTCTGGAATTCAACGTCAACTGTGTCATTAGTGGGCCATTAAGGAAGGAGTGAACCAGAGTTATACATGTTTAACCAAACATTCATCTCCGAGAATAACAGGTCCATCGACCAGACATGGTTCTCGAAATCATTCTGTTAGACTCTAGATACCATGTTAAAATAAAAGAAACAACAATGTAGATTGACTGAAACCTTGTGTTTGCACACAAATGGATGCATGTTTATATAGGTTAATTATATTAATTATACATAAATAAAGGATAGTTTGTTCTCTCTAAATCAAAGATTATATATCTATAAACCACAATTATTAATAAATCAAAATATTATATTTTGATTTTCAACATGTACCTAAACGATACGCTTTCCTGGAGCCTCCATTTGTAGTTAGCACCTTCTCACTCCTTTTTGATCCTCCAAGCCTACTATGATGCAAATTGAGCCTGAAATCTTGATGATCAAAGATCCATTTCTATTGCTACTGTCTTTTAGGGTTCTAACTTAGTGGTCCAAAAAGCATATTGTGGTTGCTCGCTTGAGTATTTAGGCACAATGTCAAAGGCTTTGGCAACCTCAAAAGTTATGTTAATTCAAACTTTATTATCTAAACTGAAAGTCCCTAACACCACTCAGATTTTGTGTGACAACCTCAACACGGTTTCACATATTTACAATCCTATCACAATTCAATCCTTCATGCTCGCATAAAGCATATGGAGCTTGATCTATTTTTTGTTAAAGAGAAAGTCATCAACAAGCATCTTCAAGTTGTTCATGTGCCTGACATAGATCAACATGTTGATATTCTCACTAAGGCGCTTTCCACTTCTTGCTTTTTGGCATTATGTGACAAGCTCAAAGTGGTGGACTTTGCTATTTCCCACCCTTCCTTAGCTTGTGGGGGTTATTAGAGTATAGAGTTTTACTCCATGTATTCTCTTTCCATTATAGCTATACACCTAACTAATTGATGATTGTCAGTGTTAATTAGTTAGAAATTAGTCACTCTTTCTCTTGGCTATATATAGCTGGTTTTCAACATTTAGTTGGCTTTTGTATCATTTTCGTTTCTAGTAATAATATCATATTACATTCCTCTGAAATTCCCTAAACTAATAGAAAGGATATCTTAGAATTATGGGTTATAGGTCTAACTCAATCCTACAAAACCAACGTTTAAGGTGAAGATTGTCACCCACTTATGTATATTAATTTAGCCTCATCATTAGTTGACACGAAATCTCCAACACATATCGCTCGCGCCAAGGATTGGACATCTTGAGCATGAAGTTTACAAGACCGAATATTTATGGGAGGTCCGGTAGCGGCTTGATAGCGGGTGACACAATAGGTTGAACAACAAGTCACTAAGATAGACTCTAATACCATATTAGAATTGTGGGTTATGAGTCTAACTCAACCCTAAAAAGTTGGCTTTTAAGGTAAGGGTTGTCCCCCACTTATATATACTAATTTGGTCTCATCACTAGTCGATGTGGGATCTCCAACAGGATAAAAATTGACTAAGTTGTTGTGTGGCAAAACAAATGTCAAGTTTGGTTGTTGTGAGATAAAGTAAATGTCCAACCAAGTCTAATTTAGAGCTTTCTTATGCAACTCAATCATGCTGAGGAATGCTTCAAGTTCCAATTTGGGTGTCACTAACCCTCCACCACTTGTACTTCAAGTTCCAATTTAGGTTTCGCTAACCCTTCATGTCCTAGAATCCAACGGGCACTCAATGGTGATAATTACCATGCCTGGGAAAAGTTGATGAAAAAGGCTTTGATCTCTAAGAACAAATTCAAGTTCTACAATATATTGTGCCCACCACTAGATGAGTTTGATCCCAATTTCAATGCTTGTTAAAGGTGTAATAATTTGATCCACTCTTAGATCATGAACTCTGTGTCGTGCCATTCATAGCGCAAAGCATCATTTATGAGGAGGTTGTTGCTCAAGTTTGGAGTGATCTAAAGGAGCAATTCTCTCAAGGGGATCTGGTTTGAGTAGCAGAATTACAACAAAGTTGTTTTGTTTCAAGCGGGGATGTATGCACGTAACTGATTTTTACAAGGAATTGAAGGTATCATGGGAAGAGCTGGAAAATTATAGGCCTATGCCTTAGTGTATTTTCCCCAAAAGATGCACTTGTGAAGCAATGATGAAAGTTAAAAGGTACAAGGATCAGGATTATATAATCGGTTTCCTCATGGGATTAAATGATAATTTTGTTCAAGTTACATCAGTATCACATATCCTTGTGATGGACTTGTTGCATACACTGAATAGAATTTTTCCCATGGTTTTACAATATGAGGCAGAATGATTTGACATCACTGTTGTTAAAAGTGTGACTCAGTGTGTAAGATCACACAATTTTACGTGGTGAGACCAGGGTTCCATGCTGGATCACTGATAAGATTGCTGGAAGGTAATCATTGTAGGATCGCATGGAAATAAATAGGGAAATAAGGAACTAAATAAAAATAAGGAGATAATATCTCATCAAATTAGAATATAATCACAACATACAGAAAGAAGAACGTTTTTATGTATCTGAAACACAGATTCCCACTTCTTATAAGTGTCTTTTCTACAGCTTAAACTTCACAGATCAAAAGAACTCTTTGATGCTGATAAATGATAATGACTTCAAGCTCAGTCTGTTGTTAATGAACTCCTATCTCTTCTGGCCAAGTAAAAAGCTAAACTATCATTAACACAAAATATTCCATTTCTTATTGCATACAAAATGTTTTTCTCGTTGATAATTTAGCTACTTTTTTTAATTCTGTGATACTTCTTTTGAATGGATTAATACATGGTACATGGAATACCATAAGCAAAACAATAATTCATTAAAAACCAAACTTCACAAAATAGAAGGCAGTTACGAGTTGCAAAGGGAAATTACCCTAAGAATATATCTGTGATCAGTATAATTAGAAAAGCCTTCCCAGTATCTGAAATATTATTGATAATTTTATAACCTGTAAATTTGAGCAAAGCTACCTGCACAACAGAAGCAAAGAAACAAATCAATAGATAATTAACATGGATATTTCAGATTAAAGCACAAAAAACAAATGTTAGTAAATATCAACAATCAAAGTTGAAAAACAAATAGGAGTTCAAAATAATAAAAATGCAAATGCCAAAACTTAGCCCGAATCAACTGCTATGCTAAAGAATCCTCCTTAAAGATATGAGTGTTATGCTCCAACCACATGCACCAAATACTAGCACAGATTGCATATTGCTATAAAAATTTAGCATCCTCATTTCTACCAAATCTTTGAAGCTAGTCACTAAAATAAGGTCCAAGTATAGCACTCCCAAATTCACCAAAAAAGGCTAAACAATGTATTCCACAAAATAAAAAAGCAAAATAATGTAAGAACATATTAGCAACCGATTCTGAACAATCATCACACAGCGCACATTAGGAGAAGAGTATAATGTGGCCTAATATGTTATTAGCTTTTATTGAAATGGGAACTACAATCCAAAAGAAAGACATGGCCATAGAGTAAGATTTAAATTTCAAAGAGTTTATCAAGATGGAAACAAATTCTCCCCACTTCGATTTGCACACCTAATTATAATAGTTGTCTTTACTTTTTGTACTAAGTGTGGTTCTAGGTGACAAATGTGTGGCCCCTGTTTCTAATTGTGAGTTTATAATAGGTTAGTTCCTGTTGGAAAAATTAATGCTTGGTAGCCAAATAATTGATGATCAAGAAGCAAATTAATGATTATCCTTCTTGGGCATATTCTAGCCACATTCAATAATTGGCCAAAACTCATTCTTGGAGCCTGGTAGAATTAATGTAAATAGAGTAATTTTACGAATTAATTAATTAAAGATATGCAGAATCAAGGATTTTCTTGTTTTCCTATTTTAAAATAAGATTGTCATTATTACCTGTTTTATTTTGTTTCCTTTTATTATTTTTTAAATTAAGGAATTGCCTTTAATACAATATTTTCTATATAAACAGTATGTTTACTGCAGAATAATACATAAAAGGCCTTTACTATTACTTTCTACATGGTATCAGAGTCCTAGGCTTATCGATCTAGGAATTCTCTCTCTCTTCCCTTATGGCGGCATGCCAAAACCCATTGAAGACAGCTTTGACCGCCAGTAGCGACACCACAGCAACCAGTGGCAGCACCAACGACTCAACCACCACAGCAAATGGAGGCAGCAGTGTTGGCAAAAATTCCTCTGTTCTGCTAAATAGCCAAGAGGGGTTCTCCAACTCACTTCAAGTCAGTGTTCAGTGTCTCAATGGGAAGAACTACCTAGAATGATCCCAAACAGTTAGACTAATTCTGGAAGGCAAAGGAAAATTTGGGTTTCTTACAGGGGACGTGCCTGAACCTATTGAAGGGGATCCAAATTTTAGGTCATGGAAATCTGAAAATTCCTTGATCATTGCTTGGTTAATCAATTCTTTGGAACCAACAATTGGAAAGCCTTTTATGTACTCGCCTGCAACAAAAGAGGTTTAGGAAGCCGTGAAAGACACATACTCTGACATAAAGAATTCTTCTCAGATTTTTGGTCTAAAATCTAGATTATGACATGCTAAATAGGGTGATAGGGATGTGACAGCCTACTGTAATGAATTGATGACTCTGGCAGGAATTGAGGTCATGGTAAGTACCATGGTGGAACCTAAAATCTAATCATGAACGGAAAAATACTCCAAAGGTAGGCCATAAAGCGCAAAGGTCATGAACAAAGTGCTACAATATTTAAGTTCTTTAATAGCTATTGTAGGTAACAGTTCATTAAAATCATAGAGGGTAGCATGGACTCGACCAATATAGACCAACATAGGGTCATCAAACTTTTGAGGGTTATAAGAGTCATCAAATCTTAACACGCGCTATAGAGGTGTTGAATGTCACTAATGTACAATGCATGAGTCTCAAGTCAAACTGACTCGCAGGTGATATAAAGGCAAAAAATTGTTTTGATGGACAGGTGGAGGGTGGACTTGATGATGCTACATAGTTACGCATCCTTCTCCTAGTTGCACGATCAGGAGCAATCACAGATTCAGCAATATGAGTAAGGTGGTCCTTGTATCCTTGACCAATAATCCATAACAAAATATCGAAGTAATCCATCCGATTTCTCTTATGAGGGAACAAAATTGGAAAGAAGAAGGGGCTTTCCCTTGGGCAGATTTGTAAAGCCGAAAGTGGCCTTTAACACAAAATCCAAGGCAAACAAGGGCAAAATACTTGAAAGAACGAAAAATAAGGCCCAACGGACAAAACAATCATGAAATCACCCAAAATGGACTAGGCTTTGTGCAACTTAGTCCAGTGAACCTAGTGCCAAAATTGACAGTTGGACCACATTCCAATGAAGAGTCTATGGATGTTATCTAGTGCATGAAAAATGCATGCATGCCTTGGTATGTGAGCACGTGACCTTGATGATTGAACAAATTGGGTGAGGGCACACCAAAATCTGGTATAGGTAGTCACCAGAAAAAAAGTTTGACAAATTATGGCAGCCACAAAAAGTTTTCATAAAATGCTAAAAAGGCATTATAAAAAGCACAAAGAGGGTGGCGAACTGGAGATTGACAAAAAAACTGTCATCTGAGGATAATGAGTCCCCCAGGTGAGCATGATTGTAGGGCTGCCTCTGTTTAGGCTCTTGATACCATCTTAAAATGGAAAGAAACCAAAGGCATAAGATGAGTATGACTTTATTATATAGTCTCAAAATGATAAATACAATTGATTATAGGAGATTTTGTTCCTATAAATCAAATATTGTTTTCCTTATACAATAAATACAAAATATTCATAATTGATTCTCAACAATTTCTTTATTTCTCAATAATATTTAGGATAGAATATTTTTTATTTTGTGCATTGAGATTTGATACTGATTTCCATATCTTTGTTACTTGTATTCCATATTTCTATTATTTGAATTCTTTGTTAGTTACTATTTTTATTGTATTCAATGTTTGATTGTATAATCCCTACAATCAAGGAATCCTATTATCATTGTGTTTTCTTATCATTATAAATAAAGGGATGAGGAATCATTCTCCTTAAGCATTCAAAATCACTAGAGCCGAATACTTAAGTTCGTATCAAAGCCCATATCTGATGGACTTGATAAAAATTTGTTTTTGCTATCCAAGAGGATCATAATCGACCTGATTATCCTCAAGTTGAGGTCGGACCACTGACACCAAAAACAAAAATCTTCAATTTGTCCAAAGCCAAAATTGATGACGCCAATCAAGACCCCACACACTGTTTTTCTCTAGAAAATTCATCAATGTGTGGAACTCTTGCACCACCTTGCTAGCCTCCGTTCATGATGTAACTTTCTCCATTGCACTTGTCTCTCGAGTTTGTTGCTCATGGGTAGTCTAATGGCTTTGTTTGTAAGTTACGCAAAACTTTATACACCCTCAAACAAGTGTGAGGTTGTGAGTTAAACAGGAATAATATTACTTGTTCAACTCACAACCTCACATTTTCCTTCTATTCCTATTACACAGTCTTGAATCTCGAATCTTTGGATATGTTGCCTTTGTCCACATTCATAAACATTGTATTCGTGCAATCAAGTGTTATCACCCTTGAGTCGTCAATTTTTTGTTCCTATGGATGTCATATTCCACGACTAGTTATTAGAATCTTACGATTCACAATTTGATACAATTTGGCTATCTACCGATTCGTATCATAAGATGAATCTTAAATGACTTTGTATCTTACGATACATGAATGAATCTATGTAATTTCATATCATCGATATGGTCATCAAATTCAATGATTCATTATTTTTTTTCTTTTTGGTACTTTTTTTCACCAATTCTCATGAAAAATTTGAAAAGTTATAAGCTTTAACTTCTAAATGAAAAAGAATTGAAGGAACACTTCTAAACTTATCCTATTTGATTATGTTACTACTTTAGTTGTTACTTACTCATTTAATGCATGCACTTTATTTAGCTATTTCTTAAAAAATAAAGGCTTCACAAACCCATATATAACTAATAATTTCGTTTTAAAAGACTTTTGGTTAAGTTGTTTTATCTATTTTTAGTTAAAAACTTCTATGTTGAACACTGTATATCATAATTTGATATATTTGAAGTAATTTTTCTTTGTATCTGAATCTTATGGTTTGATACAAATTATGATTCACAATTCAAAAATTTGCTCAACAATTCACGATTTGAATATCAATTTGATAACCTTGTTCCCCGAAAATGAGTCCTTCACTTGCTCTTAGCATTAGGGGGAGAACCATTTAGAAACTAAGATCCCTAATTAATATAATCTTTACTAACAATTATCCTAATAAAAATTACTAATAATAATAACAAGAAATCAAGGATTCTAATATGCATATCTTATTAAGATAGGGAAATATAAAGAAACAAAACAAACTAAAATAATTCAAGATTTAAATAAAGAGATATGGTAATTTGTGGTCCACATCTATCACTCCCCACCTCAACTTTGAGCTTGTCCTTAAGCTCAAATCAAGATAAATTATCTAAAATTAAACAAGAGGTTCTCTATGACTATCCTCTCAGCCATCCTCATCCAAGCCATTGTCCTCCCCAAGTACTTGAATCCACATTGCATTAAATCCATCCATTAAAAAACCAAACACAAAGATAGATTATCACTATATGAGATATGGCATTTTTATTTAGATGAAATCACAACTGATTTTGTCAACTCTAGTGACCAATTGACTGACATGACCACCAAGTCCCTCAAAAGCTTTCATATTGACTACATTTGTTGCAAGCTTGACTCATGACATATGTTCTAGGCTTCTGACTTGAGAGGGTGTTAGATAGCATATTAACAAGTTAAACATGTAAATAGCTATTACTAGAAATTAAGGTTGGAGTTACAACAATTTTATGGATTTGATTTATTCTTCTGTATTTATGATTGATTATCTTGTACCTTAATATGTGATTACAAATAAGACTTATGTGAACATACAAACACACAACACTTCACATTTTTTAGGAAAATACACACCTCTTCACTCACAATGATGAAAGAACCGTTGTAGTTAGTATCGCACGATACACGGTATGATACATTCAATTCAATACAATTCAGTGCTAGTGATGCGAATCACAAGTTATATCTTTTTTGTGTATGAATCGCAAAGCGAATCGCCTGAATCGTGTTTGAATTGCGTCAAAATCGTATGAATCATGATTTCCTAGTTAAATCACATGATTATGTTGAGAAATGAGTCATGTCCAAAGCAGGTCGGGTCGTAGGACCCAATTTTGAAAACCCTAAAAAAAGCTCTTTTTTAAAAAAAAAAAAGTTATGTTAAAAGGGGGGGAACAGCCAATATTGGCCCTTCAAACTATACCTAGCTGTCCCCAATGTGCAAAACACCTTCTCTAGTCTCTTTCATAGTTTTTGTTCTCTTCCTATCTATTCTTCTTTGATCGTGCGAAAATAAGATGACCCATCCCTTCTTTGTTTTTAATTTTTTACATTAGGAACTTTAGTATTTTAGTTTCAAAACAAACCATCGAGTATGGACTTTAGATTTTGGGTGTCTTATATCTATTCATTCCTTTTATTTATGTAGGACTTTCTAATCTCTTTTAGTTCAAATGTAGAGGGGAAAAAAAAAAAGAAAAGTAAAATCTAGATGCATGATTTTTAAGTTTTATTGTCAAATCAAATTTAAATGAAGATATTTTCTAATCAAGATATTTTGGAAATTAAAATAAATATTATTTTGAAGTTTATATGTCACTTTATTAGCTGGTTGACTTCATAATGCTAATATATATATATTGGTTTTTATATGTTTCTTTATGTTAAATTGTTCTTAGAATTATGTTTTATTTTTTATCATGAATCTTACAATTCACGATACAATTCGATTTCGGAAAATGAGCCTTCCGATTCACAATTTGTATCCCTATTCAACTACCATGGAAAGAACACACAATAAAACAAAAAGACAACACCATAAGAAAATAGGAAAAGATCACACAAATTTATTAATGTGGTCCAGCCCCTCATGCTTACATCTACAACCTCTATTTATAGCATCCTAATTTTAAAAGAGGAGACAAATCTCTAATCTTACAGATAATACCCTTAAATCTAAACAATATCCTAAAGATAAGATAATATCTTTTTAAATTTAAACAATATCTTAGTGATTTGAATTTAGAAATTTGAATTGTTTCCCAACACACATTATGATGATAGATAAGAAGTCCAATAAACTGTTCATGCGTCAAAACATCTACGAGAAAGAAAATGATAAACTTACTTTACTCTTATTGAAGTATAAAAGAATAAATAAAGAGATCCCGTAAACTGTATCTGACCATATGTTGGCAAATGCTCTGCGATTCTCCAGTCTCCACTCTTCTCTCAACTCCAATCTGTTGGTGCAACAAATAGAATGACAAAAAGGAGAATGAGTATACAACGATCAAAGGTCATCTTAAAATAATGACTCTTACTAAATAGCATAACAACAAATTAACAAGTCCAGGACTAGATTGATTCTCCTTTTACTTAAAGCCTTCCCCAGTTCACAAGCTCTTTATAAGGCAGAGTTCAGGCAAAGAATGGTGCACAGATTTAATAAGATTGATGGGGGACATATTAAATGACAAGCAGTTATAGTGCACACTCCTTATCATGATTGTTTTGTGGACTTCCCTACTTAATTCAATGTTCTTTTAATGCTCATATTCTGAATACAGCTATAGATAGTAACCAACACAAGAAAAAGAAAGAGCACCATTCAAGACGATCAGGCAAAAGAAAGAAGGGTAGTTCTTACGCTTTATGCCTTAATTCCCACCAGACCTCATCATCAGAAAGAGGTGGAGATTTACCAATCTCGACCTCAAGCTCAAACCGTCCCCTCTCAGTTCTTAGTTCCTCAATTATTTGAAGTTTTTGATATCTTCTCACATCAAGCATTTGAGCTGCAAGTGGTACAGTCTTCACATATCTATCAATAGCAAAAGGTTGCTTTGATGGTTAGAAGAAAATCTTCAATTCAAGAAGTTAAAACTAACAAACAAGTAAAAGATGAATAATCTGAAAAACTTCTCCTCAACAACAAAGAAAGCACAAAAAAAAAGAAAAATGATGAAAAACATAGCTTTCTTTCAAAGCCTTTTTACAAGGTAGTCAAGAGTTTGATCCTTGACCCCTTTCTTCATATTTAAGTTAAGCTTCAGCATGAGGGAAAGTAGGCTTGTGCAGAGATTTCAAGCTCAAAGGCCTCTAGTGTGAAGGCCTAAATGGTCATGCTATAGTATAGATATAAAACCATTATTGAGCATCCAACTTATAACTGGGGTTACTGGGAGAATTGATCTTTAACACAAAAACATTTGACTATTTGAGAACAAATACTGGTAGGATCAATACTACATCATGTGCTACTCTGCTAGTCAAAATGGTTTTTCATTCAAAAGCAAAAATGTTTAAAAGGAAAGATTTTATTCCAGCAAACCACTAATTTTTGTCGATGTTATATTTTTTGGCACAGGATTTTGAGATTAGCTATATCTAATATCTTGGACTCTTCTTATCTCAGACTGCAATTTATGGGTTCCTGCTTGGTATCTGATTCAGTGACAAATGATAGTGCTTTGCACACCGAGTTTCCTTAGCGTGGCTATGGGCAACCTATTACATCTCAGATTGATCTCACAACTTCAGTACTCTGCTTCAGTCCATCTCCTAAATTATTGGCCTTGCCCAATGTAGTTCTATATAACGGGCAAGCCATTCCAAACCTATATCCACTTGCCATTTGCCTTGTACTCCAAACACATCACACTTCTACTAAACAGCATGCAGAGAGAAGCACACACTCACAGGCATATCTGTAATCAGTTTGTGCACAGATCTTGAAGCAATTTAGCAAAACAGAATAAAATTCTGCAAATAGAAAAACATTTCATATATTCAGAAGAAAAATATAAGATTTGAACGAAAGACTTGATTACCAATAAATACCTGTCTAAAAATGGCATAAGTATATAGTCATGAACCAGAAAGTCCATTGCCCAAGGTACAATAATCAACACTGCCAAAAATTTAGCCTGTAACAACAATTTTGGTACATGGAATGGAGTTACTGATTAAAGAATATACTAAGCGAGCACCAGAACATCATTCACTTGGTATGACAACATTGGGATGCTGGATGATGTCTGATAAAAACAACTTAAAATTTGACATCAATGATTTAAATGCTTCCAAAAAGAGTAAGTTCAATATAAAAATCAAATATTTCAATTGGGATATTTAAATTTCTCCATCTAACACGTAGAAGAACATAAACATGCAAGCAAATGTATCTCTTCAAACACTGGGGATATAATGCTGAGTAACAACAAATTTTATTGTAAGTCTACGCATTTAGAGTTGGTGATTATATCATTCCAACTCCAGTTGCAGCTTCTGGGCTTCATATCCATGCCCTTCCCCCACCCTTCTTATAGAAGGGTAGAAGATGCCGTAGTAGTAAAGGCTAAGCTATTAGCTAAATGAGGGTTTTGCTTGTGAAGAAAAAATATTACATAAATGACAAGCATTTGATGAAAAGAAGAAAATGCACTAACCGAATTTGATGAGGCATACTGGAAAACACGGTCTTCATAAAGCATGTCATCATCTTCCCCTCCGAAAATCAAATACCTAGCGGACTCTACCAGCCCCTTTTCCGCAGGAACATCACCGGAATCAGCTCGTACATTCTCCCTATAATCCTTCATGCCCTGCTCCCAGTCCCAAGAAGAAGTGTTATCCTCTTCATTAGTCCCATCCCTATCCAAAAGCCAATCTTCCCATTTCCTATACTCTTCGTTCCTCCTATCTTCCTGGGCTTCCCTTAACTCCACAATCGCTTCAGCTCTCTGCTTCCATGCCTCAAACTTCTCGCCCTCAGACAATTCTTGTGTGCTCTCAGCCTCAGCGTCTATCATATCATCGTCCCTCAAACCAAGCCAATTCCCATCATCTTCGAAAAAGAATTTCTGCCACCAACTGCTTTTTCTGGAATGGCCACTATGCTTTTCCGCTTTTGAAATGAACCCATTAAGACGCCTCGTTTTGCTGCCCAACTGAATCACAAAGTTGGATGAACCATGCGAGACGAAAGAGTTCAAAAGCAGTTTCTGATTAAAGAAGATTAAGTTGTCGCATAAAACCATTGAAGAGCTCATCAAGAACATGAATATGTGCCCACATTTTTCAGTTCCCGAAGTGAATGCACATTCTGGTTCTGCAAACTCGGCCTCTTCAATTCAATTCATATTATCCTCATGTAACGCTTTTTTGCCCCTTTTAGTTTATTTACACGTCCGTACAAAAAGACCATTACCCCAGCACATTCTTGGGCATGGCTATCGTTCCGCCACGTTCCATGATTAATGGTCCGATCTCTCTCATTTCAATTCTCTATTCACACGATATAATTATATATTATATCATATATAACAAATAATTTTTAGTACGAATAAAAAAAATTATTTTTAGTTATACAATGCTTTTATAATTATTATTAAAAAATATTAACTTTAAAAAAACAAACGCATAATTTTTTAGTCACATAGATATTGATAAGAGTCAAATGCATACAAAAATTTTTTTTTATAAGAACTCAAATATTTTTACTATTTTTTTTTAAAAAACTAAAATTAAAAAATAAAATAAAAATAAGATATTTTTAATCATTAGTAATAGTAAAAAATTTATATAATAGAAAATATTTTTTAGATTTATGTTTTTTTAATCAATGTAACAAAATAATCAACAAATTAAAAAAGAAAAAGAAATAAATAAATTAAATTTTTCTTTACATGTGTTTAAAAATATAAAATTATAAATGAAACAAAAAAGTGAACTCATCTCTAGGAAGTTGAATTTATCAACTTTATCTTTTAGAGATAAAAGTAAGAATTAAGAATGATTAGATTTATTTGATATTTTTTAATTTAATTTGTAAATGATTGAGTTTATTTGAGTCTAAAGACAAGTTAAAATTTGAAATTTTATTTTAATAAAAAATTAAAGATTAGATAGGACATAATCCGATTTAACCAGTTTTTTGTTCACTTAGCCATTATTATATCTTTATAATATATTTTATTTTTTGTGTTTTATCAAAAAAATCTAAACCATTAACTTCATTTGTTTATAATTTTTGGACTATTTTTGTTATATTTTTTAAGTCATGTCAAAATTATTATTTTTTCTAAGAATTATAAATAACATAATTTAATTTACATAATATCATAAGTATAATTATGAGATATAAATTATTCTTGAAATCTCAATTACATTAATAAGAAATGAAAAATTGATATTACTTATATTTAGGATTAATCCAGTTTTGTCCTAAATAAATTCAGTTCTAATTTAATCAGTAGATCATTAGGTTCATTTAAGTCAAAAGATGAGTTTAAGTCTAAAAAATTAGCATAAAAAATTTAGAAAAAGGTTAGGATTATGTACAATCTAGCCTAACCTATCTCATACTCACTCTTAATAAAAAAAATCAATTTAGAAATAATAATAGAGATTATATTTCTAACCTCCTTATATTTCTTTTTTTAATAAATTACACAAGTATTTTTTTTTTACAATGACAACAAGCTTAAAGCTTAAGATTTTATGCAAATTATCTAATCCTTATCACTAGGCTGGCATTAATGATTCCTACATAAGTATCTTTTATGATACATTTACATTATAAAGAGAAAAAAAGATGGAAAAAAAATTTCACGTTGTTCTATTTTTTAAGTATTATTTTCATGCCTTACTTGGTCTTTCCTTGTCTCACCTTTGAGGTTTTATCTCCTAATTATTGGTAACTAGACCCTCTAGTTAATCATTGTCTCTGTTTTTCTATTCTTATTCCATGTACATAAAAAATCTAACATGCATTTGAGAAAAAAAAATATCATTAATGGTCTCTAAAGTTGAATAAATCACCATCGCAAATGATGTTGCAAGCTCTCATGATTTTCTACATGCTTCATACTTGATAAGGAAGTTATGAATACATTTTTCATTCAATATCAACACTTTAAAACACAATCACTTAAGCATGAAGGATAAAGAAAAAAGTGAAGGTCAAAATTTTAGACAAAAACATGTTCTTATTTTACTTTTGAAGCCAAAAAGACGTTAATAGCCTCATTAAGTTAAGTCATGATAAGACCTTATAATGTTAAAACAAATCTAATTTGAAGAGCAATGGTATTAAAGTATCCTAAAAAAATGTACTCTTTAGATTAAGGTTAAAACTCTTCTTTAACATGAATACTTGGTCATGCTACACAAAATAAGTGATCTATGATAATTTTTTCCAAAAAGTTCACCTAAAAATGATCTTTGCATTAATGAATTGCTTTGCTTGAGAACCATTATCAATGTGAAGAAAGCATTCAAAAGAGGAGACTATAGTGTAAAGTAACCAAAGAAACATAAAAAATCTATTACAAGTTTGAAAGGTTACCAAATTTATGCTTTGGACGTGGCAACATTAGTGGTTTGATTAAAGATTATGAAGATCATGATCAAGGAAATAATTATACTGGTATAAAATTTTTTTTTTTATGATACATAGTTGTATTATCTTCTCTATCAAAGACTGTTTCGATCTAAGTATAATACAAAAATACTTTATTGCAAAACAAATATATTCTAAGATATATCCACGAAGAAAACTTTTTAACCAATGAATAAGTTTATGACAAAATAATAAAAGAAGGAAATATTGCAATAAAAAGTATGCTGGAGTCTTTTGATTATGTCCAAATAAAAAAATCTAATTAAAAGTTAGAATCTTAATTATCAAAAACATGTATGAAATCTACAAATGACAAATGTGTAAGTAAGAAAAAATACATAAATAATTAATAATAAAATAATCTTTTTTGGTGTATGAAGATTGTATTAAGATTCAAATCTATAATCTCATACATATTCCAAACTTCTACCACTAAATTGACTCTGATTCATAGTAAAACAATCTTTTATTTAGTTTTTTAGACAAACTTATACCAATGGAGTACTTACACTTCAATAGAATATATTATTTCAATTCCATAATTATTTTTTAATATATTAAGAAATAAGCACTATAAAAATATGATATTTTGATTAAAAATAGTTACTATAGAAGAAGTAACGCCTATCAATAAGACTTTTGAAGGGTGCAGAAAGAAAAGGCCGACACATTATAAGCAAGTAGCATGTTATGTGAAGTAGAACTGCTAATAGAAGCCCTAAAATAATTTGAGAATTAAAATCTAGAATTCCAATTATATATACAAGAAGACGACACACGAAACATAAGGCGCAATCAAGATTAACAACGTTTCAAATACTTAATAATGGAAAAAATTTCAACTGGAAAAGTGATACTTGTCTTATCAACATATATCATTCAAAATTGAACTCAGCTGGACGCGGAAAACAGATAGTTCAGTGAATGGAGATTCATGAGCAAAAACCACGCCATATATTATATTTAATTTAATGTATGATGATTGAAATGCTTATGCCTCACGTTCGAATTTACCTTAGAGAAATTTCATATTTGTAGTTTTGGTTCAGACATTAACAAAGCTTTATTTCGGAAGAGATTGTACTAGAAATACAAGTACCGACTCAAATTACAAAAACTGCATGGCTTTTGTCACAAATACGAAAACTACCGCTTTCAATCTATCTATCTATCTCTGAGTTCCTGTTCAAATTGAAGCAACTTTTCCCGAACAGGCTTTAAAAATAGTTTCAAGTCGTTCCATATCTGTGTCTTGTCTTGATGCAAGATATCACCCGCTTCACTCAGTCTCACTTCCACCTGTTGAAATTTTTTTTCCAGGAGAAGCAAACAGATCATATAAGCAAATAATTAGTCATAATTTTAATTAAAGCAAATAACTAGTCATAACTATTAGGCCTCCCACTTTGGGTCCCACAAACATAAACTTCCTAGAAGCACCCGCATTATCATGCTTGAGCCCAAGGCATATAATGCCCAAACTAGTTATATGGGTATTAACAATTGTACCAAGAAAATGGATGCGTTCTCACCCACGTAGCCGTACAAAGAGAGGACACTCGTAAGCAGAGGCAGCACACACGAGATAGGGTATTCCTTCCACTTTGGACATCCTCTCTATTCTTCTACTAACTTGGGCAGAGTGCCTTTTCTAGGTACTCACCACTTTTCTAGTGAGGAGCATTGCAACCAAAAGAGAGAATCCACTCCCAGAGGCCAGAGACTACTATGTTGCATGGATATGGGTACGGTACCGAGATCGGATATGAATACGAATACGGGATGAGATTTTCTAAAAATTTAGGATATAGATACATTATACATTTTTTTTTAAATGTATATATATGAAAATAATTTTTAGTATAAACATGACTAAATTTTATAAATGATAAAAAAACACAACATAATTTATAATTTATAATATAAAAGAAATTAAATTTTTCAACATGACAAAAATTATCGGATAATAAAACTACAATATGTAAATGTTCACTAATAAATATTATAACACGTAAGTATGACTATGATATTATACTTTAATAGTTTTTATTTAAGCATTTTCTTGTTCACTGTCTCTGAAAAATAGTTGTCTCTATAATTGCTTCATAATGAGAAAGAATAGCAACTTAAAGAATGTTAATCTCATCAAGTGAATTTCATTCATCTCCATTAATATCTTACATTTTGCTCTCATCCTTTTATAACTCTCGCTTTTTAAAGAGGTGACAAGATTTGTATGCACAAAAATTAAATCTTCATTTCTTTTAGAATTAAGTCTATTTCTTTTCATAGAATGTCCAATTTCTTGAACAATAGGTAAACTTGAATACGAGTTTGATACAAACGCAAAAAGTACCCAATGTGTTTTTGAAAAATATTTTTGGTACATACCCACGAATACCCAACGAGTACTAAATACGGATACATACCCGATACCCAGTGCTTAAACAAGTGACAGCAGATATTCTACATTTACCGAGAGCATGCAACATTGCAATGTAAGCTCTTCGGAAGAAAAAAGGTAAATGCTTAAACACGTCAATTTAAAAATTACATCTTTAACTAAGAACAGTGACTTAGGACATCAAAAGGGCAAGTGTTCTAGAAGTAAGACTTAGGATTGTCTTGGGCATATTTCGGGTAAAATTGGTATTTTAAGGAGTTTGCAATCAAGATAATGTGTTCGAAAGAGTCACTTGGTGAGATATGGTTGGATGGGGTCTCAGGAAAACTAGAAGATAAATTCCACTTCGATTATGACGGATTAAATTGCTAACGATGTCTAAGAGCAGTCAGGTGTGGACAAAACAGAAAATTAGAAATAACTGACTTGTAGCCAAGAAGAGCAAAATATGCGTCATATAGTTTATCACATGAAGCAAAAATCAAACACTTCCAGCTGTCCTTATGAGTAAATGCCTTTCATACGCATTACTGGCTGAGCTCAAGCTTTAAGAATTGATCATCTGATGTATACGGCAACAGGATAACCACACAAAAATATGACAATCAGACTTTACCACACAAGGTGATTTCAGCTAAATAGACCAAACACGATTGGGCTTATATCAAAAGCCAATTTTTCAACAACAGACAAAATGTGAAGAAAAGTATGGTCTAGGTCATATTTGCAACAATAAACAATACTGAGTAATGGTTTTGGAGGAGGCTGAGGAAGAATGGAAAAGAAATGAGATTGGGGAAGGCTAACTAATCGAAAAGGATACAAAGAAATCATTTAAGGTTTGAAGATCCATAGCAGGCAGGAAGGTTGTGGTATTGGTCGACTGTGAAAGCTTCCCACAAAACTAGTGGAGGATGGTGCATATTCACATTAGGATTAATTATGTTTTAAATCCCTCAAATTAGGTTGTCTATTTCTTTAAGTCATCCAAATAAAAATTTACATTTCTTAGTCCCTTAAATTTGAATAATGCTCTTTTTAGTCCCTCCACTAAAATTTGAGACTCAAAAACAATATTTTTTAGTCCTAGGACTAAAATAAGCATTTTTTTGGATTTTAGAGACTAAAATGCAAATTTTTATTTAAGGGACTAAAAAACATCTCTCTCACTTTAAAGGCTTAAAAATATAATCAAGTTTTCACATTAATTTACTATTATTGTGGAGGAGAGCAAGGGTGTGCGCATCAAATTCCTACACATTTTTATAGCATTGTCTCTGCTTCCTCAACTAATGAAAATAAAAAATCAATTCTTCGGACTGTGCACTATTCCAAACAACATGACCCATTTCAACTTTGTAGTAGGTTGGAAGTGTTTAAATCAACATTAATAGGTACCTGCAAGTCATCTAGTTCACCAAATGAGAACTCCAGGACATCTATGTGACCCCCAACAAACTTCTTCTCTCCTTGTATGATCCATTCCCCTACTTCCATTTGCAAATCAACATGGCTCATAAAGTAATTAGATCGAGATGCACAAAAAAGAATAGGGAACAGTTAGATTTAAGTCCTTAAAAAGAATGGTTGATAAAACCTCACCTTTGACTTTTAAGGTCAACTCATATGTGTAACCAACACGTTTCTTGTTCCGAACTATCACCATGAATGCCTAAAATATGTACAATCAAGAAATATCAGCCTGTCGTAGATATATATATATAATATTTTTGGGCAACAATATTCCAAAATTTCCTTTCCTTTTGTTTCTTCTTTGGAATATAAACTCAAGTGAATAGCAGGTATCAAGTATATGACTCACCACAAATGAGAAGATCATACAGCATTAAAATTTTGTATTGGAGCATATATATAACTTTGGTAAATAGAAAGGAAGAACACATTAATAACAAAAAATTAATTATATTTTTGGTCTTTGAAATCAAATGTTTCTTAAGTTTTAGTCCCCATTTAAATTCGATTTGTTTTTAGTCTATTACGTTAGAGGTACTGTGTGTATGATTTACAAACATGCTGATTTTATTTATTGTGAATGAATGAAAGAATTTAGGAAACAATATAAAGAAATCCCTAAGAATCAGCTACACAATGTTTCCATTTTTCCCTATTTACAACAAATCTAATCATATCTTTAGCACTCCTCAAGCTGGTGCATATATGTTGTATGCACTAGGCTTATTACAAATATCATCAATGCGAGACCCCTTGAGAGATTTAGTAAACATGTCTACTAATTGGTTGCTAGAGATGACAAAATTTGGTGATTTCTCTTAAGAGCACTTTCTCTTTCACAAAACAACAATCTATCTCTATGTGTTTAGTTTGCTCATGAAAGACTAGAATAAATGTAATGTGAAGAGCAACTTGATTATCACAAATAAGCTTAGTGCCCTAAGTATCTCCAAAATGTAACTATTAAAGAAGTTGCCAGAGCCATGTAATTTCACATGTAGTTATTGTCATCGTGGTATTCAACTTTAGCACAGGACTTAGCAACTGTGTTCTGCTTCTTGCTTCTTCATGAGACTACATTACTTCCAATAGAAACACAATCACCAATGGTATACCTTCTATTTGATGGTGATCCTACCTAATTAGCATTAGAGTAATAGACAATCTCAACATTACCCTGGTCTTCATGAAAGAGTCTATGGCCTGATGCATTCATAGTATACCTAAGGACGTGCATCACAACGTCCTAATGGCTATCACAAAAGACATTGAGGAATTAACTTACTACACTTACTGCAAATGTGATATTTGACCTAGTGACAATGAAATAATTGAGTCAGCCAACATATCTACGACATCTTCCTAGGTCTTTCAGTGACTCCCCTCGACTCATAAGATTGACATTGGGTCCGTAGGAGCAGGACGACAATCAAGCACACCCATTATGGTGAGAATGTCCAATGCATATTTTCTCTAAAAAATGGTAATACCTTAAGTAAAATAAGCACTCTCAATACCCAAAATTAATTTAAGTGAACCCCAATCTTTTTTTGAAATAGACTCTAAAAGTGAGATTTGAGTAGGCAGATACCCTTAGAATGGTGATGATATCACCAACATAGACCACCAAATAAACGCACAAGCCAAAGTAGGAGTGCAGAGAAAAAATAGAAAGGTTGGCCTTATAGTGAGTCATACCAAACATAAGGCAAAACTTAAATGGTCAAACCAAGCATGTGGAGACGACTTCAAGCCATAGAGAGAGCAACAGAGGCGACAGACAAGGTGAGATCCACCAAAAGTAATAAAACTCAGCAACTGATCCATGTAAACCTCTTCTTACATCTCACCATGCAAGAAGGCATTCTTAATATTCAATTGATAAAGCGATCAATGCCGAATAACAGCCATAGCAAGAAACAAATGAACAAAAGTAATTTTGACAATAGGGGAAAAGGTGTCCCCATAGTCAAGGCCAAAGATTGGAGTATTATAGCCCTTAGCTACCAGTCAAATTTTGTACTATTCAATATTGTCACCTGGTCCAACCTTAACTGTATAAACCTAGTGACAACTAATAGTAGTCTTCTAGTCTTCTCAAGAGACAAAGAAACCAACTCCCAAGTACCACTTGCTTGTAGAGCAGCCATTCCATCTAACATTGCATGTTGCCAAAGCAAATGACTTCACTTGTAGACTTAGGAATAGACAAAATCAAAAAAGGAGATGAAAGACAAATATAAAGAAGATTATTTGTCATAATTAAGAGTACAAACATATAAAGGGTTAGGGTTACAAGAGACATGGATGGAGGGGTGTTTGGGGTAGGAGATGACGTAGAGGGATCAAAATGTGGAACTTTTGGGGGCAATCGTGGCCTTCACTGATAAGTGATAAGAGGTGGAGGACAACAACAATTGGGGCTGGATCAACAAGCAGAGCTTCCAAAAAAGCAACATGTTCAACAGCCATAAAGAAGAATAGAGTAGACTCAAAGGTGACATTGGCAAAAATAAGATGCCATCGGAGTTGGGGAAAAAATAATGATATCATTTTTAAAGTTGAGAGTAACCGAGAAAAATACATTTAAGGGATTTAGTAGAGAGTTTATCATTACATGGAGAAAGATCATGGACAAAATACAACCAAAGACATAGAGAAGAGTAGGATAGAGGTTCTGTTGCAGGGACAAAATAGAGTACGGTGTCTGGTTGTTGATGACAAACAAGAGCATACAATTGATTAGTGATAAGCGATAAGGAGTGCATCACCTCAGAAGTAGAAAGGAACATGACAATGAAGAAGGGCACGACTTGTTTAGACTAAGTGATGATTTTTTCATTCAACTACACCAATTTCTTGTGGTGTGCAAGACAAGATGACTGATGAAGAATTCCCTACAAAGTTAAATAGGATTGAAATGAGAAAAACAAATATTCTCTAGCATTATCAATATCTAAAACTTTAATAGACATCCCAAATTTCACTTCAAAAAGTTTAAAAGACATTAAACATTTGAACAATTTTTCATTAAAAAACCCAACAATGAGAAAAATCATTAATAAATGTAACAAAATAGGAATATCCTAAAATTGAAGTGATACGACTAGGCCTCCATATATTAGAGTAAACTAAAGTAAAAGGAGGCACAATTATTGACTCAAGGACTATAAGATTGATGAACATGTTTTCCTAGTTGACATGACTCACTGTAAGGACTTAAGTGTAGAGAACTAGGGACCAAAAGACATGATTTTTCCAAGCTAGGATGATTGAGGCACTAATGGGCAAGATCGGCAAAGGCAATGAAGCCACAGGTTGTGAAAGTTGATACAATTCCCCAAATTCATGTCATGCTCCAATCATTTGTCTAGTATGCCAATCCTGAATAATAACAAAGTTATTAACAAAAAGGACACAACAATTTAGAGAAATAGAAATTAAATTGAAAGGACGACCACAAAACAAAACAAAATTCAAAGAAAGGTTAGGAAGCGAGTGGGTTTGACTAATGCCACAGACTTTAATTTGAAAGTCATCTACAAGAGTAATAGAAGACAAAATTTGATAAAGACAATTGAGAGAAAAGGGATTGGTTACCAATCATGTGATCAGAGGCACCAGAGTCAAGAATCCAGGTCCAAGATCAGAGGACTAAGAGACAAGCTACAAAATTACTAGACTGAGCCACAGTAGTAATAGGCGAGGCAAATTGTTAGGCAGCTCAAAATTGAAGAAAATAATGATACTCAGACTCAGTGGCGGAGATAGTGACATTTGTTAATGAGGCAGGGTCGGTAACCTTGGCAACGTTGCCATCTTGGAATGTTCACGTAGACGCTTTGCTTCAACGTGACTAAAGCGGTTACAATAATTGCAACAAGGGCAATTCTTACGATCATGGCTACCTTAACTACCATGATGAGATGATTGTGAGATGAGGACAGAGGAATTAGTGGTAGATGCAGAAAAAGGCCCAAAAACATGCAAAGTGGAGAAACAAATTAGTTGTTCACTAACCATATCAAAAGTGGGAATAGTAAGACCGAAGAGGATTTGATTACGTGCAGAGTCCAAATCAAGTGGAAGACCAGCAAAAGCAAGAACCATAACATGGCTAAATCATATAACCATTGAAGGTTTAAGTGAAACTAATCATTGTGCTAAATCATATAACCATTGAAGGTTTTTGCGTGATGGATTTTGAATATTTAGGTCTTCTTCCAAATTGACTGACAAGGTTTGAAGTTCTTGGGAGTTGCAAATATGATTGGCTCCACAGATAGCCATAACATGGCATATAGTTGAAAATTGATCTTCTTCCTAATGATCATGGCACCCCCTTGACCAAGAAACCAAAGTTCCCACAAAATAGACCATGGTAAAAAAAAATTCCATTAATTTCTCTATGGTGATGGTGGGATTCCTAAAGATTGAAAAAACAAGACCACCATTTGACCTTTCTAAATAAATCTTCTTGTAACATAGGGTTTAAATTCTAAACAAACTCCTAAATTCAAATCCACTACCCAAACAAGAGCAAAAAGCTGGGACTTGAAAAAGGGACTAGGAAGAACTAACAAGACTATTGGTGGTGGCACAATGATGAACTGGTGACTAGAGGGCAGTGCATGGTATTCACGTGCCTATCAAGGCTACTAGTTAGTTGCAGCAAGTGTAGAGTTTTCAACTCTAAGATTTTAGGGTTCTACCTTGCTTAGGAAGGCACTTCAGATGGCAGTCTCACTGGTCTGAAAGGCAGTGACAGAGAATCATGAACAGCACAAATTCTGGAGACTTGACCAAAAAAGAAAGGTATATAAAACCCACTTTGATACCAGGTTAAATACTTGAATTTGATGAATTGCACAAGTAAAAATGCACTCAACAGGCCACATACTTATATACATTTCAAGAATAAGAAGAGTAAATATAAATGCAATTCCCTAAGTACACATGATAAGTACTATGTATGAATCTGAACATTCATCTATCCTAAACTTTAATGCAACAATTCCCAATATGTAAAAGTCTCATTTCCAGTAAGGTACATTGGATGGTGGATGAGCCATGGTTGGTTGTATTAGACAAGGTGCTAGAGTTTGAGTCAGATATTAAAACTGGTTACTGTTTAGAAGGAAGGCTAGCAGGTGGTTACCAATTCTGAAGGTGAGTCTGAGGACAAAAATTAGTAGAAGAGTCAGAGATGAGACAAAATGGGACTAGCAGTGGTGGTCTGTTTGACAAGATCCCCAATCATAAAAGCAGTGGTGATATTAATATCCACAAAGAGAATTGAGCACTATTAAAGTGCAAAAGGAAAAGAAAAAAAAAAATAGCAGAGGCAGCTGTGTGATAGTTGCAACAGAGGCAGTGATTTGCAGAAGCAATATCTCCCAGATAACTACGATACCATCTTGAATATGAAAAACAGAATATACAAAGCCAAATAATTATGTCCCTAAACTTAAGCTAAAGCTTTGGTACACAAATAAACAAATAATTTACAATAATTACAAATGCAACTAATGTGAGACTCACAACATTTTCCTATGAAACCGAACCTAATCAGTACCTTGAAAAAGTTCAGCTGAAGAAAACTTGATTCTCTAGACTCCACCAATTTGAAGCACATCACTAACATTATAATATCAACAAATAGATGAATGGCAATATAAACATACATTCAATCTTTGGATAAGAAAGTTTCTATTAAAAAAATTAAATCATCCAATCCAAGACTGGAAACTCTAGGAGTCTGTTTGGATCCTTGTAAAATTGGGGATGAAATCTTCAAAGATAATTTTTTCGTCTAAATTTCATTTCCCATAATTTTTCACTCTGATTTTCAAGGGGGCCACCAAACTGACCGAAAGTATTATATGTTAGTGTCCTTTAGTACAAGAATAGATGCAGTTAAAAGTAAATCATATAATACACTCACATCACCAACACATTTTGTTACATCTTCTACGTTTGCTCTGCCAAAGGAGAACTGTATGGAGCCTAGTGAGTTAAGCAACTCCTGAAAAAAATGCAAATAATAACTAACCATAGATTCAAGAAACAAATAAATTAAATATGACTAGCTTCAAAAAGTTCATGACATTTT
Source organism: Pachyrhizus erosus (assembly GCA_026544285.1). Taxonomy (NCBI): domain Eukaryota; kingdom Viridiplantae; phylum Streptophyta; class Magnoliopsida; order Fabales; family Fabaceae; genus Pachyrhizus; species Pachyrhizus erosus. The sequence goes on from JAMLFT010001320.1 coordinate 27,106, forward strand.
ATGTAAGATTGCAAGATGCAACCAAACAGTCTCTAAGATAGTTGAACACAATCACATACAGGGTTCTCAGCATAGACATAAATACACAAAGACAATCATAAATGGAAGAAGAAAAGGACAAAAAGGATGATATACAGACCTTAATTCTAGGAGTCGCCCAATTGTTTAGACTTTTCTCCTCCCATGTTCCAGCCTGTATTAATTTTGCACCATTCAGATTCATTGATACAAGAAAAACCCACAGACAAGCATAGTCTATAGTATCTCCTTTAGGTGGTGTTTGTTTCAAGGGATATAATTACGTTCCCAGGAATAAAATAACCAAGAATATTATTACTGTGTATATTAAAAAATATATTTGGTTAGAATTTAATATTTGTGGGAATATTTTTCAAAAATCAAATGATAGGAAACAAAAAAAAGTTGGGAATGGAAGTTACTATTTGAGTTACATGATAAATTTCAATATTCCTACAGGAAAGCAACATACCCATCCATCCCCATGGAAATGAAAATAAAGTAAAACAATAGAATGACACTTGAATGGTAATAAAATATACCTAGGAAGCATGTAAACAAAATGGGAATGTCATATTCTCTAAATAAGTGTAGCAAAACGCACAAGTGAATTTTAATTTCCTTCAAAAATTTGTAATATTTAAAGCACAATAGTACTTTCAAGTAAATTATAATACTATGAACTTGGCAAGAACCACCATTTCATTTCCTCCCACTTCTGAATTTTATTTTCCTAAATCTCCTTTTCTAGAAAGGCATAACACAGCTACAGTTGATGAATTGGAAAGGCGGTGGAAGTTTGAGTACATGATAGATAATCTTCATTAGCTCTATCTTATTTTTAGTTTTTAGATAACCCATTCCTTCCCATTGTCATCCTTCCAGTGTCCATTATCAAGCATTAAAAAAGCAATAGCCACCATCTGCTCCATACTTCCATTCATTTCTATATCCTTCAGACTTCAACCTAAGACCCCGGGTGAAAAAACTTGTCTTTAGAGTTGAAGACTTTCCAGAAGAAGTCTGCAATGCTTATATGACACGGTTGTGGTTGCACATAATAACTACAAAATGCATTGTTGTCGATAAAGTAAACTATACCGATCTTTCTACCAAAATAGTTTGAACTTTTTATGTCCTTGTTGAAATTAAGCACAGATATAGATTAAAGAAAACGATTTTGCTGCGTAAACAACATTTGAACAATCATCGCAGCAGCGGGGCGGGATCCAACCGTTAATGAAATTTCAAATCACTGGTTTTTTTTTCAAATATAATCTTTAAAAGAGAGGGAATAAAAATTAAGGTCATACATACGCGATTCCAAGCTGAACCAAGCGTGGCAGACTGAGATTGAGATTGACAAGGGGGAACATCTTCTGGGGTTAGCTTACGATGCACAGGCAAAGGCGCTGCATCTTCCGTCATTTTCCTAACCCAATACGTATACGAGGCTCCTTGCTGCCCTTCTTTCTCTGACGACACTAGAGCTCCAGACTCCATTTTACTACTTCTACCAGCAAATTAATAGATTTTAAATTTCAAAGAAAAAAAAACTTTAAATTGCACCATCGAATTAAAACAAAAATGAACTCACATTTAGGAAGCAGCAAAAGATTGGTACCAATCTAAAAACGTGCACCAGAAAGAGATTCGCCAACAAACACTGGCTGTTGGTTGTACTATAGCAGCAGGTTAATAGAAACAAAAGCCTTCAACTGACAAAAGAATGGAAGCGAGATGCAATTAATAATTGCTCTTCTGGAAGTTTCCCGTAGATCGGAGAAGAAGGAATTGGAAAATTCAAAATGTCAAAAGTCAAAACTACTATTATTTGTCTAAAATAAAAATATATTAAACGATTTTTTTGTCTCATGTCTAAAATGGACAACGGCTTTTTAAACAAAATAAATCAATAAATAATATCGGTATAACTCATTTAATTATAAATTATTATATAAAATACTTTAAATTAATTTATAAACTTTTGAATTAATTGATGATTTTTAATTAAATTTTTAATTTCTTTAAATTGAGTTCTTGAATTTATATTTTTTTTAATTAAATCTTTCTAAGAATCTAATTAAAAAATAAATATAATTTCAAAAACTCGATTTAAAAAATAGTTCAAGTATCAATTTAAAAGTTTTCATAATTTAAAAATTTAGTTAAAAATTGTTAAATCTAAAGTGACTAATTATGCAAAACTAAACAACATTAAAGAAAGAAATTATTTGTTACGGGAAGCTTTTGATTCACCAATATTCTCACTGTTGCATATTTGTATTCTCAACCTCCAAAATTGAATTACCTGCTAGGGTAAAAATATTAACATGCAAAGATTTGATAATTTTTAATTAAAATTTTAAATTATTTATAATTTTTAAATAAGTTTTTAAATTTTTAATTATTTATTTATTTATTTATTTTAATTAGACTATAGTAGTAACCTAATTAAAAAAAATAAAAATTAAAAAATTTACAAATTAACTTAACTTATAAAGTACACATAAAAAAATTAGAATATAAAATAAGTTAGCAAATTTTCATAATGACTACACAATATTTTTCATTAATTAAAAGGATAAAACAACTTCTATATGTATAATATATATATATATACCTTATATTAAATTATACTTTCTTCTATTTATTTTTATATAAAAATTTATTTTTATACATTTTTAATATAAAATGTTTTACACTAATAACTAAAATAATAATAATTAGTATGAGTTTTAATAAATTTATCATATATGATAGTATAAAATTATTTATCTTATTAATGTTACACTATTTTCTTTTTATAGAATTAATTAAATTTATAATAAATAAATTTTTTAACTATAAATTATATTACAGCTAAAATTTATCATAAATAAAAAAATAATGGCTTGTCTTAAATTATTTTTAACAACATTCACATTTCTTTTAGTTTTTCAAAAAATGCTAAAGCCTTTTACGATAATATAAAAAAAAATAATTCTTTATTATTACTAAAGTTAACTACTATTAAAGTTTTTATGTAAAAGTGAAGAACAAACTGAAGTTGACTATAAATAAAATCTAAAGTTCTAAGCTTTGTCTCTTACTTTGTATGCTTAAGCTTATTTCTAGGGTTTACGTATTTAGTTGTGGTGTTGTTATAATATTGATTGACTTGAAGGTTAACTTATCATCCAATTCTAAACTTCTTATAGATTTATATTATCATGAATTATATTTTTTAAACATGAATAATATGAATAAGATAATATTTATATGAATTTAAAATACTAAATAGATTTAAATATTAATTTGATTATTGAATTTTTTATTTTATTTTAATCTTTTAAACATTATTTTTTATTTAAATTTTTACTGTTAAGTAATAATATTAAATGATGTTGTAACAATAATTTTGTAATCTAGTTATTTATTATATTTTCAATAAATCTTACAAGATTTTCATGTGTAATTTTTTTAATAAGTTATTTTAAAATGTTTGTATGTTTAAAATAATTAATAATGTTAAATTAGTTAATAAAAGAGTTTTAAACACATTTTGACAAAAGAAAATAATAAGTGATTATCTTATTAGACTCTTTAGTAATATAGTGAGTTAATAATTTATCAACATTATTGTTACATCATCATTTAAATGACAAAAAAGATTAGAATAAAAAAATTACCTAATATCAAATATTAAAACAAAAAAAAGAACAAAATAAAAAAATATGAATGACCAAAATAAATAAAAAACTTTATTTTCAAAAACTAAATTAATATTTAAGCCTTCTAAATATTAGGGTTAAAGAAAATGAAGCATATCATTATTATTTCTCTTTTTAAAGTGGATTTTATTAACTTGAATTGAAACTTTTGACTATTCACTTAAATATATTACGCTTTATTTTCCTTAGATATATTATTTCTCTTTTTTTTTTTACCTTAAATTTAGATGGAATAAATGAAAATTTATAAAACATGATACTTATGTGTTTTGCTATAATCTATAATATATGTGTGTGTGTGAGGTTTGTTAATGTATACATCATTATCTTTTAGTATAAATTTATTAACAGGCTATACTATTAATGTATTTAAAGAAAATCTTTATTTATAATTTGTTAATGTATTCAAACTAAAAATGAAGTATGTATATTAACAAATACGTCAGCAAACTCCACAGGTATTTAACTAATATATGCATATTTGTTTTTCTAGTATGAGTACGTTAGCAAATTAAGATAATATTTAGTTATATCTTACTAATGCACTCATATTTTAAATCAAGGGTGTAGGTTAACACACACATACATATATATATATGAGGAAAAATCAAGTTATTATAACTGAGTTATTTTTCATTCTTATGTTTTAAGATCTAATATTTAAAATTAATTATTTATTATAATTATTAAATTTCAAAAAAATAAATAACAAAAATAATAAATATTCTCTTAAAGTTATAATAATTTGATCTCTCATATATA
>JAMLFT010001321.1:0-31569 GCA_026544285.1 Pachyrhizus erosus
ACAAATTTAAAAAATATTTATAGTATATAAAATATTAATAAATCATACTTACACATTCTAGTAATTGGTTAACTTAAAACTGAATTAACATTTTCTCTTTAATAAAAACAAACTACACTATTTTTTTTATGATTTGTCCATGATAATTTCGGTGACTGACCAATTAATCTTTAAGAATATAAATATTTTATTAAAAATAAATAAGTTATTATAATATTTAAATAAAAAAATATGGATTGATATTATAAAATAATTTTAGATTTACATCTTATTATAAAATATATGATAAGTTTATTAATTTTTACAATAATTATCTTAAAATTTATATTAATGATAAATGTTAGAGTGGTGGATCATTAAAGACTTTAAATAATATAATTCTCAAATGTTAATTATGTCAGTTTTTCTTATAAGATTAATCTACCTAATTCTTAAAAATTAGTATAATTAATATTAATAGTTTCTTAAGATCAAAGTAAAAGTTTTGCGTTTCCAAAAATCAATATAAAGAGCTATTAAATTCTTAAAGATGAATTTGAGGATATTTACTCATTGTTGAATCACGAATAACGTGGTACTAGGTTATAGTTATCACTAAATTTGTTGTATCGCGAAACATGATTTTAGGCAGAACAAAATAAAATAGTAGTAGTATTTTGTTGATTTTGTTGATTAAGTATTTTTATGTAACTTAATTAAAAAAGAAAAAAGAAATTATTGTGGGTTCAAATTTTGTAATTGGACGGTTTCAGTTGGAATGAGAGGAATAACTCCTTGTGCAAGTAATACACACACGACAGAAAGGGAGAGTTGGACAGACCTAAATGGAAATAAAGTAAAAAATTGGAATAGTAAATTAAACTAAAGTCCATAAAACTTAAAGGACTTAAAACAGATAACCATAAGAATATTGTTTTTTTTTTTTTTTTAATTTGGTTTTAAGTAAAATATCTGACGGATTCGAAAACCCCGAAAAAAGAAAAAGGTTGGAAAGTGCTGTGACAGTACATAAGGAGCCGCACAGAAATTTCAGTTCAGTTCCCTTTGCCAACTCTTCTTCTCTTGTTTGTTGTATTCTCGATGGTGAAATCGAACGAGAATGGTTCGGGTTCTGGTTCTGGTTCTGGTTCTGGTTCGGTGCCTCCTTTCTTGAAGAAATGTTACGATATGGTGGAAGACCGCAACACCGACTCTATCATCCGTTGGAGCGACGGCGGCGACAGCTTCGTTATCTCCGACATCACTCAATTCTCCGTCACGCTCCTTCCCACCTATTTCAAACACAACAATTTCTCCAGTTTCATCAGACAACTCAATATCTATGTCCGTCTCTCTCTCTCTCTCTCTCTCTCTCTCTCTTTCTTTCCTTAACGCTTTATTTCGACTGTGTTTCTTTGTTGTTTCTCTCCGTTCATCTGAAAATAAGTAAATAAATTATTATCGGTATTATAATTTTCATCTGCTTGCGTGATTCATAAATTGACTGCAATTTCAATATTCTTATAAGGTGCCTGAAATTGTTCAAGTTGTTAAAAAATTAGGTTATGGTTGTGATGCAGAAACTCCGTTTTTGATGTTTTTAATTCCCATGCACCTTGTTTACCCTTTCTGTTAAGTGAGCCTTTGAAATTGTACACTAGTTTTTGCTTGCGATACCGGGGTTGTGCACAGAACTAGATACAAAATTAACTGGTAATTGTTGCCGCTCTACTGATAATATTATCTTAGAATAGTGTTCATATTGTTCCATCATTTGTACTATTCATTCTTTTTAGTTTGTGTTACAAAGTACAAAGAGAAGATCAAATCAAATCAACTGGTTATATTTGGTTTACCATTCGACCACCTTCATGTTATGTTTGCTTTCCTTCAAAGTACATTTTCACACTTACATTTAGCTTGAAACCAAGTTTCAATTGAAAGCAATATCGAGGTTGAAGAGCATCGACTTGTTTATATTAGTGTGTCTGCATGTTTCGTGCCTCTATTTGTTTATTTCATTGTATTTGTGTCATTTGTCAAGGTTGGTGCAAGTCTTTTTAATGACTAATTTGTTAGCTGTAAAATCTAACAGGGTTTCCGGAAAATTGATACGGACTGCTGGGAATTTGCCAATGAAAACTTTGTTAGGGGTCAAAAGCATTTGTTGAAGAATATACGTAGAAGGAAACATCCACACATTGCAGATCCGCAAAAAGCATTGCCTCAGAAAGACAATTGTGATGAATCATCGCAAGAAGCACCGAATCATGGCCTTTGGAAAGAAGTTGAGAATCTAAAATCTGATAAAAATTCCCTCACGCAGCAGTTGGTCAAACTTAGGCAACACCAGGAATCTGCTGAGAATAAGTTGCTGCTCCTGAGTGATCGCCTTCAAGGAATGGAAAAGCATCAGCAGCAGATGTTATCATTCTTAGTCATGGTCGTGCAAAGCCCTGGGTTCATGGTTCAGCTGCTTCATCCTAAGGAAAATAATTGGCGTTTGGCTGAAACATGGAATATATTGGATCAAGATAAACAAGATAACAAGCCTGTTGCTTCTGAAGGGATGATAATAAAGTATAAACCACCTGTAGGTGAAAAACTAAAGCCTGTAGTTCCGCTATCTCCTGGTTTCGATAAGCAACCAGAACCCGAGCTTTCTGCAGATGGGCTAAAAGACTTGTGCATCAGTTCTGAATTCTTGAAAGTGCTTCTGGATGAAAAATTGTCTCCGTTAGAAAATCATTCTCCATTTCTCCTACCAGATTTACCTGACGATGGTTCATGGGAACAGCTTTTTCTAGGTAGTCCTTTCCTGGGAAACATTCAAGATTCTAATAAAGAAAGTGAGGGGCGCACCGATAGTGGAATGGAGATGGAACCCACAATAGCTGAGACTCCAAATGAAAACTCTCGAACTTTTGAATCGATGATAGTAGAAATGGAGAAAGCTTGCGAGTGAGTTGGATTCATGGTGTAACATTTGGAGGGGCAAGAGTTTGGAATCTCATACTTAGCTAATGGAGCTCCTAGTTTCTGAAACTAACAATATTATAGGGAAGGAAGTAATAATGTCCATCAGATATTTTTCAGCTGGGCTGTCTTCATTGATTACTTCACACTATAATTATATTATATTATTAAGTCGCAGTATAATTATCTTCACTTCCATCTTCCTCCAGCGGTCGTTAGATCCTCATCTAGAATCTGTGTAAGTCTGCTCTCTTTTATCTGCTGAGATGCTAAATACATATGGTAATATTGTCTTTGTGTTGTATGATAGAATGCTTGAACATATTTTATAGACTGTGAAGGTTCTGTTGTATTTTTTGCTGTTTGTAGGTTCAACTTGTATCTGAAAACTAATCCTGATTTTCCTCGCTGACAGATTTTGGCATCTTGATACGCGGTGTCCGAGTACCTGGAGTTGTATGGTAGTGCTACCTATATATATCATGGATCAAACATTTTTTATTTGGAGAATTTGTAAGGGAAAACGGCTGCTTTAGTTTTTGTGCCAACATTAAACAGTGGCACACGCCTTCATATGTATTACTAAAAAATTCATACTTCTTTTGCAAATTATTGCAGAAGCCAGTGATTCTGACAATGCTCTTTCCTTTCTCTCTCTTGATTCCCGTAGTTCCGATACCTCTGAACTTTATTCTTCTACTGTTGTCTGTGTTTGATATGGCGGCAAAGAGATTTTGTTGCCCTCGCATAAAGGTTCATCATAGTATGACATAATTTTTTTGCTTTGTTAAACAAAGTTGGACTTAGCACTAACTTCGAAACATTTTCGAGTGCTACATGATACAATAATGATTCGGTAAGGGGATCACTCCCACCCCAGTCCCCTTCAACGCATTCATTAGGATTCTGGTAACACGTATTAGTGACACAAACACGAGAAATTCTTGTAAAGAACATTATTCTAAGCTAAATATTAGTTTTTGTACAAATAATTATTTAACACATTAATTTATGTAAATAATTAATAATAAAAACAATAATGTTTTAAATATTTGTTAGCAGGTTACATAAATGGTATCAATGTAAGAATTTGTGCATAAGCAACTGAATGGATATCAGTTTTACACTTTTATTTTAATGGTATAGATGAATTTGTTTTTGGGTGTAAAGTAATTTTCTTAATAATTTAAAAATGGAATTAGACTTTAGATAGATAATTTAATTAAATATTTATATAGTTTAGTACGTACTTGGCATGGTTGAAATTATTTTACATAATTAAAATTCAAAATAAATATTTTAAATATGTAAATTATTTTTTGAATTTATAATAAATAATTTAAATTGTAATATAATGTTATTAACTATTAATCTTTTTTTATAGACTATTAATGACTATTTAAAAGATATTATAAGATAGAAATAAAAGGTGGTAGGTTTAGAAGGATATCCAATTAAGAACATAGTAGATAGTTTGAAAAAGAAACTTTTGATTAATTGTGAGAATATCGTGCGAAACGTATATTTAAAAATATATATGTATTGAGAGAGTCTAATCAAAAGTGTAAGTTTTATTTTTTAAATCATATAAATATGTCTAAAAAATAATTTTTTTACAAAAATTATCAAAATAATTTACAGAGTTTTAAGAAAGTCTCAAATTACTTTTATGAAAAATAAATTCTTCCCAACATGTTCTAACTAAAATCCTTGGTTTTTAAGGATTGTGCCTTTCGTATTAGAAATAATAATGAATAACATCTGAGTAGGATATTACCATATTCAAATTCATCTTATAAGAGTAATAAAGACTTTTATTTGCTAGATACGTAAGTACACGCACTTGTTATCTATACATTCATTAACTATGAAAAAAAATTGAATAAAAAGAGCATGCATTAAATATATAATTGTAATTCATTTGACAAAGTATTCAAACAAATTTAAACATTATCATAAAATATTATAAACCCAACAAAATAAGGTTACTGAGTACATTGCAGAATATTATATTTAAAGACTGATTAAATATTACAATAAATTGGAAAATAAATTCATAAACTTTTAAGTCTTAAGTTGGTACTTTCCAAAATCTGTTATAAAATATACATTATACTAATTACTTGTAATTGCAATACCAAAACTAATAATATAATTTATTAAGTTAAGAGTCTTAAAAGGATTACCACTATTAATCGTTCAAATGTAAATATTGTTTTGGCCGAGTAATTTCAATAGTAACTAAAACATAAAAATAAAATAATCAAACACAAATTTAATAAAATGAATATATTAGTGCAATATTTTTTCTTTTTTTTTATGTTTCAGCTAACTTTGTTACACATAAGTGCTTTTAGGGATATCCACATGAAGCCTAGAATAACAAGGTAAGGGGAATGAAAAAATTTGAAGGAGTGAAAGCAGTTAATAAGAGAAAAAAGAGAGAATGAAAACAAGATTTTAATTTTGGATGCAAACTCTCATTTTCTAAAGTTTGATATTGTATATATTTTTAAGACTTAATCGCATATTTTCTCTCACATCTTTAATAATTTTGTAAATTTTATTATCTAATTATTTTATCTGCATACTTTATCACTTAATTTTAAAATTTTTGTATATTTTTTTATATTTTAAATTATTTGTTTAAGGTTTAATACTATTAGTTGATTACCTAAATTATAAGCAGTGCTAAGGCATATTAATGATATGACAAACTAATGATAACATGATAATATATATGACTAATGATATAACAATAAAATCACTGTTGACATGGTAAAGAAATTGTATATTATAGTAGTCAATTTTTTTTACACATTTTGTCTCAAACTTATCTCACACATTCAATCTCTCAATTATCATTTTCATGCAATTTATTCCTGTGTTGCAATTAAAAATTTTCCATATTATTATTTCATTTATCCTTATCATTTTACATCCAATTTTTTAAGGATTGCATTAAATCATAAAATACCACAATCAGTTACACTTTTTTAAAGGAGCACAATCAATTACACTTAAACAAAATATAATATAATTAAAAAGATTGGTTACATATTTTATCTCTTTATTTTGATTTGCAACAAATAACTATTAATCCTAAATATTAACATAATTAAATTTATATGTATAAATAATTAAATTGATTACATCTTTTATATTCTCGATGTTTTTATATTTGATAGTGAATAAGTTTCTTCTAACTACCTTTCTTTTTAGCTTTTTTGTTACTACTTGTTACTTGTTACAACTCATTTTTTTACCTTATAGTTTCATGCAAGTACAACTATATTTATTAAATTTTGATGTAAAATATCACCTTTTTATTATAATTGTCTTTCTTGATGTATAATTTGATACTATCTTCAATTTTATATAAAAATAAATAAATACATAAATTATCAAGACTAGTAAAAATAACTAAATCAATTTATTTTAATTATTATGTTATTAATTTAAATTTTATTCTAAGAATACTCAAATGATTTAAGTGATGTAATAACACTATTTGTAATTCAAAAAATAATTTTTGAATAAATGAGAATGATTAATATTGGTATTACTCAATAAATGGATCCACTTTTTATGTGAGATGAGTATGTGAATATTTTATTTATAGACTTCACAATAAATTAAGAATATAAAAAATATGAAGAGAATAGGGTTAGAAACGAAGTGAGGTAAGTCAAATTTGATTAAACTCTATCCAACTTGATAAGAATTTATTGGGATCAAAACTTATTTCAAGATTAATATGAACCTCTTATATATCTTGAAATCAATTTGATTCAAAGTTACAATAAACTTAATCCAAATTGTTAGCTTAATTCGACTTGAAATTATCATCATGTTAAAGGGAGAGAATTATGAATCAAATTACTTCAAAAGTAGTACTTTCAAAATTACTTCTTATTTTTATTATTTATTTTCTTGAAATCTAAATATTAGATTAGTTATTCATTAAAATTATTGAATTTCAAAAAATAAATTATTAAAATAAAAAATAATTCTCTTTAAATTATTTTTGGTTTGTGATCTAAGTTTAATGAATTAATTATCAATTAGAATTTTGAGCTAATTTTAAATTAGTTTGATTCTTTTTATTAACCTTGTCATACCTAACTCAAAGTTATTTTAGACAAGTTAAGGTATTAAATTATACTTAATATATTTTAAAGACATATTCAATTTATATTTTGGAACATTCTAATACTAGCTACATGTCTTATATTCATTTAAAACTTAAACTTTTTAACAAATATGTATTAATTATTAAAAATTTTAACCTAATAGATAAAATGTTATATATGTAAATTTGTTCATTTGAGTAAGTTTAACCCATTCGGGTTATTAGGACCGGACCGAATCAGATAAATTTATGTCAAGTTAAAAATTTTCTAACTTAGTCCAATCTTTTTTTTTTTTAATCATTATAGACTAAAATAAAAAATAAAAATTGTCATTTGCACAATAAAATAGTGTCAGATAATATTAGAAATAAAATAAAATGTTATATAATTTTAAAGCGGATCAAGTCAATTTATGTCGAGCTAAAAATTTCCTATCCCAATCTAATCCCTTTTTTCCCAATATACAATTATACATCAATTCTAATGTAAGAGCAATATTTCACACATGGCAAAGAAGTTGAAAATCTATAACAAGTAACAACTATTAGCAAAATTGAAAAGAAAAGTTCTTTTTTTTAGGATGAAAAGAAAACATTTTTTTAAGAAGAATAGAGAACTTCCCAGAAGAAACTTAGATACCATCAAATACAAAGCATCGAGAATCTATGGATGGAAAGCCTTTGCCAAACCAAAAGCAGCTGCAGAGGCGACGGCACCAATTAGAGCTGTTTCCAAAGCACTCCTGAATGGTTTGTTGCCCGTGAAGTGTCCCTTGGCATAGCCAAAAATCAGCAATGCAACCAAGGTAACTACAACTGAAAACACGACTGCCTCTGCTGCCCTTGGAATGAACATGTAAGGAACAAGAGGAACAAGCCCGCCCAATATGTAAGCAATGGCAATTGTCAATGCACTATGCAATGCTCTCCTTGGATCTGGCTTCTCTAGTCCCAGCTCAAATCTGTCACGCCAAGCTAACAATCAGTTAACTTGTTCAGCACTAACATTTCCAAAGTCAACATTGACCATGGCAATAAAAGGATACATTTAAAAAAATTAAACAGGTGGATGTATATAAATTGTATACATGTTTCAGAATTTTGTTGTTTTATTATTTTGTCCATGTTTCCTTTCTTTTTTTCTCCCCAATACTCATAGGTTGAATTCAAATATGCAATATATTTTTCTATTTAGGGAATTTTTTTTAAGAAGTTGCAATATAAGAAGAAAAAAAACAGTAAACACATTCTTTTCGAAAGGACAGTTTTATATAGAGTCGAGTTTTTTTATTCTGTATATAGATATTAAGTGGATTTGATTTCAAAATCATGTAAAATTAATTCTTTGAATGATTTTAAACACAGTGATGGTGTCATAATATTTTGTCTATAAAAAGTCATAACCAGACTATCAGCATTGTATGTATTATTATTACTCAATTTTGCTATTGAAGAATATCTTTTAACTATTATGAAGAATTAATTTTTAAGCGCAATATTAAGCAACATTATAGAATTTTATGTACTTGTACCAGAAGGGTAGCAACATTCGCACGGTCGTAGTAACCCTGATTCATCCCAAACTTGTACAATAAAACAAAACCAGAAAAAACATGCCCATGTTGTAGTCAGTAGCGTTCCTATAAGGCTGTCTCTTTTCCCAGTTTTCACCCTCCAATTCAAGTGGAATATATATGTGTCAACTAATTGGAAGTGGGAACCCTCATTTTGTCCAAAACTGGACGGCGCGTGCTCAAATTTTGGACCCCATAACCATGCCCACATTCAAAAGGTGAAACTTACTTTGCTTTATATTCCTTTGGGTGGTACCACTTTTCAACTTGTCAATATATTCCCATTTCCCATTACTGTGTGGTCATCAATCACTATTTAACATGTCCTCATACCACATTCACTAAATAACAGTCCATCATAATTAAAACCTCAAAAATTGCATACTTTCTACGAGGAAGATTTTCAACAAACAATAAACCATGTTAAACTACGTAACGTAATGAAGTGAGGATGTAAGAGCTTACTTCATCATGAAATCAAGCCATGCTTGAGGGTTTTTTCTGAGAGCATTCACCACAGGTGCATATTCATGTGCCTCTATCCCATACTGAGCCAGTATTTCTGCTACTTCAGCAGCTTCTGTTTTTTCACAAAAACATATTTATAAGAGCGCTAACAAAGGGACATTTGTTTAAAGTATTACTAGAAATAATTGTTTGAAACTCATAAGAATATTACATTTTTAAATTCACATTTTTCGATGAGATTTTAAAACACGATAGAAACACACTCAGAATATATATTAAAAAAATAGAGGAAACCAGTATCTGGCACGGCGATGATTTCTTCTTGCTCTCTTTTCAATTCTCTCGCGTAATGATCAGTTTCACTTTTTGCTGCCAAATAACTGCACAGTGGATATTAGCCCCTTTTGCTCCAAAAGAAAATTTAGTTTTTCTGAGAAACGAGAAATTAAATTGAGTGTGAAGAGTAAAGAGTTTGGTTAAACGTACCCGCCGAGACCCATGGAGATGGCGCCAGCGGCGACCTCCGCTATGCCAGCGGTGAGAACAATGGAGGATGTAGCATTGGCGCCAGAGAGTCCGGCGGCGAGGGCGAAGGGGACGGTGAGACCGTCGGAAACGCCGATGATGATGTCGCGGACGATTTCGCCGGAGGTGAAGTGCTTCTCAGTGTGGTGTTTGAGAAGGCTCTTTTTCTCAGGTATGTGTTCGGTGCCAGCCATGAGCGTAAGCCTCTCAATGTGTTTGCACTTCCCAATAGAAGAACGTAGGAATCCAAACAAAGCCTTGTTGCTATGCACATAAATACAACCCTACCCCGCTCTACTTTCTCGTTACCGTTATCGAATAAATCGTGAATTTTGTCCTTAAGTAATAAGTATCATTCTCTCTCCAATAAAACTAAATTTTTCTCACATCAAATACTAACTCTGTCTCTTTATATTAAAATTCATGCATATTTTAAATTTTGATAAATTTATATATTAATAATAATTTTATTTATAATATAATATTTTTTAAATTTATCTTTAATATTATTAAAATTAATTATATATTTTTTTAAAATTTATTTATCTTTTTTCATCTTTATTATAGAGAAAAAATATAATTTAAAATATCATTTAATTATTTCTATTATATATTAAAATAAATGATAACATTTTAATAAAAAAATAATTGACGTATAAGATAATAAAATATAGTCTTATAAAAAAAATAAAATAACGTTTTATAAATAAAGATAGAGATAACATAAATAAAATTAATTAACTTTATATGTTAATTAATAAAATTAATATTATTTAATTATATTAATAACATTTAAAAAAAATTTAAAAAAATCAGAGATAAATTGGATTGGGTTGAATAGGTGAATTGGTCATTCCATAAAAAATTAACAGGGCAAGACAAAGTTTTGACCCATAAACCCATCAAATTTGTCCCACTAAACCCATCAGTCCATCAATCCGTTGTATCAAATCATAATTTTTTTGTCTATTTAAAAATGATCTGCATTTAACCAAGCAAAATTAATTGAATCCTAGTTGTTTCAACATAATACGGATAATTTTATATTGGATCATATGCTTGCTTTGTAGTTTCTTTATAAAATTGTACTATAGTTAATTCTTTAGTTGTTAGGTTATTTTCTTCCTAACGTATTTCCATGCGTGGCAGCCCCTCAATCGATGAACATAACATGTCCAATCTCACTAAGAAATTGATATGTGCTATTGATTTTTTTCCTACATTTGTACATTTCTATTTATCCCATAAGTCCTCAAACTGCTTGCACTAATTTTTGCACATATAAAAGAGAGAGCAGGTGGCTTGTTTTAGCATAAAGATTCAACAAATTCTTTGGACGAGGCTGCATTTTCATGCCCGTCACTTTATAAATAAGAAAATCAAAAAACTAACAAGCTAGTGGGTTGTCCTATCCCATTTTAGATGGATTAGACTAAAATGGCTCAGGTCAACTCATTTTGTCTCTCTAATTAAAGTTCTTTATTAAAATTTTATATAAAAAATACAAATTTATTATTAAAAACATAATCTCAATTAATGAAAAAATATTTTTGTGATAGTATCATTAAATAAAGACTAATGTGTAGCCAAAAAAATATAATGAAATTATATGATCATTAAGTATTAAACATTTATTAATTTAGTTTTTAAATTGACATATTTAGCTACTATTCATAATCAGTTTAAAATATTTTTTAATACTTTAAGAACTATTTATCATAATTTATAATGCTTACAAAATTATTTGTATAATTTATTTTATTTTAAGGATCATTTAAAAAAATAAAAAATGACATATGACGATTTTATATGTCATCACATTATTTTTAATAATACACTCTGATTATAAAGATTAAAAGTTATGACAAAATAGAATTTTAACAAATTTTACCCGTTAAATATTTATTTAAAAATTAACAACTTAATTAACCCTTCTCTATATTAATAACTATATTTTTTCTTGATTTAGTGCACGTGGCTTCTTGGTCCACTCCCATTAGAGGTACTATTCATGGGAGGATTGATTGGAATAATAATTAGAGTAATTCATCTATTGAAAGTTGCAGATTTTAAAAATTATTTTCAAGACATTCCTATTAAGATGAAATTAATTGATGAAAAGGTTAATGGATTCTAATTTTAGTGTATATTAAATATTTTCATTAGTTAATACTTTTCAAAGATTTTTGTACAATTAATTGACCGTTCGTTTTTTTAAGTGTGGAAATATTCATGTTTCTTTAAAATGTACTTTTATTTTCACCTGTCATTCATTATTAAAGGAAAAAAGTCTTTATATTTTGGAGAATTTGTTGGTAGTTGAAAACCAAATGAAGTTCAAGACAACTAAACGTAATTATGAGTTTGATTTTATGCAGAGCACGAAAACGGTTGAAACTAAGGTTCAGAGTATTCCATTAAATTTTTTCAAGTTTCTTCCCTTTTCTAAAATTTTAACAAGCACATAGGCAAGTTGATGGGTTAATATCACCTTCATCAAAATTCTGTTAAGTAAGTCGTCGCAAAAATAATTCATTGACATAATTGATGTCTCGCCTATTAACGATGGAGGAGGAACTCAAAATTCAAGCACAAAGAATCCAATATGGCTAAATATCAAAGAACTCAATAATTAATATTTATATATTTTATTTAACTTTAGGCTTCTATATTATTTATATATTAATTTTTTTTTGCAATAAATGTATTCATTCGAGTATTATGTTACTTGTGATGAAATATAATTTAAAAAAAGAAAAATAATATAAAACTAGCAAATCAAATGATTTCCTTATTGAAAATCTAATCTAATTTAAGGAAGGGGTGAGTTTAATTGGTTAATCCAATCTATCATTTGATATGCCAAATTTATGGATCGTGTTGGTTGAATTATGTTAATTGAATTGCATTACTCAACACAATTCATTTGAATGAGTTTAATAGTTTGATTCCTCAAGTTTAATGTGTTTTTATATTATTATTGCTTTGAACAACAAGATAGTAAAGATCCGAATCACATTTTTCAAATCTAGGATTCTTGAGATGTATTTGTGAATAATAAATTTATCTTTGATTATAATAATTACTTAGTTGTTATTGCAACACAAAGTAATATTACTCCCAATAGGCTTTAGACTTTGTGACAAGTAATTAAATCTATCCCAAATTTTTACAAATACAAACAATGTTCTTATAAATATATATTATTTATTATTAATATGGTATAATCTTATGAAATTGTTATCAACTTTAATGATAAAGTGTCTTTTGTATGTACTCATTTTTTGTATAGAGTTTATTATTAATAACAAAAAATACATAAAACTTTTTAATGATTTTAAACCTTGGTTTGTGTAAAAGCACCCTTTAGTCAATATCAAGCAAAGAAAATCAAAGTTAGCATTCGTGTGTTTGACACATCATCACTCAGATAGATTTGTGTTTGTATAATTATTCAAATTCAACAAAAAAAAAAACAGTTGTTTTTCTACATGAATTTTCATTCAAAGACAAATGTATTTAAACCTTGATTCATCATGTTGTGAAAGACTAATATTTTACTGAGCCAATGTGAGATACTAAAAGAATCATGTTATGCTTATCATTTTAAGAAATCTTATGACCTATTTGGTATAAGAGATGGAAACAATTATGACTAGATGAAAATAAATTATAACGTTTGTTCAAATAGATTTAGAATGAAAATAATTTAAAAATCAGTAAGATCTATTGTACTATTTTTTATTTTTTTATACTTATCTCTTCATCTCTCTTTTTGTTTCTTTTATATATTTTTTTCAACCAAAACACCTTTAACTTTTACTTTATTTCTCATGTATTTTTATTTTTTTTATCTTGTTTCTTTTTTCTTTACTAAACAAGGTGTCATGGTTCGTTTGATAAAGTGAAAAGAAATTGATGAATAAAAAAACATGAAGAAAAATATGTGAGAAATAAAAAAATTAAAAATATTTAGTTAAAAATAAATAAATAGATGAATAAAAAAAATAATACAATAATTTTCATCATCATTATTTTGACATCAAAATCTCATTATTTTAAAAAACATATCTATTCTCTTACTCTCACACAAAACAATGTATATTCATTTTAGGCTAAATATAATTTTGATCCCTAAAAATTATAGGGTGTTTTTGTTTTGATCAAATATTATAAAAAATTATCATTGTCATATGTTTTGATCATTCAATTTTTTAAATATTAATTGTTTATTTTAATTTTTATTATCAAATAATCATGTTAAATAATAATATAAATAACAATGATAGTTCAATAACTCGTTGTGTCATAAAAATTATATGACAAAATAATAGCGTGTAATTTTTTTATTAAATTATATTTTATATCTTTTAATAATTAATATAATATCATTCATTATTTTAAATATATAAAGATCTAAAAATATATGTTATTAAAAAATTACATATCTTAATAACATAATAAGTTAGCGTACTTATAAGGTTTTTATTATGTTATTAATTAATATTGTTTTGATAATAAAAAATAAAATAAAATAAAATAAAAATTTAAATAAAACAAAAAAAAATACTTTATTTTTTTATAGACTAAATTTATATTTAAGTCTTAATTTCAATCATGTTTTAAGTTTTATCTAACAAGTAACAATTCATGTTTGGTTTAAAGTTATAAAAGTATTTTTTAAAATTTTAATATAATTATTTATTCTAATACGTAAGTTGGGAAAAAAAATTGTTATTTATAAAATAAAAAATAATTTTTTGATCCAAATTTGTACTTCAGTATATGTAGTTGTTCGCCGGTAAACGAAACCAACAACTGGAATAGCCATCAGAGGCCACTCGATTCCCCAGTTTCAAGAATTTTTTTTAAGCATCAAAGATATCTTTTTATTAATCTCTTATAAAGAAACTACTAGAATAACCATCAGGCCCCACCCAAGATCCCAGTTTCATTGTTTTTTAGCATTAAAGATAAATAAATCTCTTTATTACTAATACTTAAAAAATATAATATCTTTTAAAGTATAAAAAATCACAAAAGTAAACTCTAATAAACATATACCAAAAATATCTAATATAATTGATTAAGTATGTTGTGACTAACTTTTATAATTTCTACATTTTAAAAGAAAATAGTCTCGCACTAAGAATATTTGTTAAAAAATATATTTAATAGAAACATAAAAACTCTAATAAACAAATTTAACATGTTTTTAGTATAAACATATTAAACAAATTTAATCAGATAGCGATTAGAATTTTCATGAATTAGAAGGACCAAATGATGAATAATTAAAAAAGAAAGAAAGAAAGATATATGAATAAGGATTTAATTAATTTATGAATATTAAGAAAAGAAAATAAGTTGAATAAAAGTATTTAGGTTAAATTAAAAAAAGAAAAATGAAAGACAAATTGGAATGTGGCCTCAGCATCCTTCCTTCAAAGAGAGGTCAGTAAGGTCGAATCTGGCAGCAGTTACATAGGGATACATCCAACAGCCGCCAAGAGAAGAAGAAGGTGATTGATGATGGCTTCAGTCTCATACAGTAATGTGTTATCGGGGTCCCTTCTGGGCCGGCCCAAGGGAAGGAGGAAGTGGTTGTCGGGGCCCAGCAGGATCGGAATGTCCCTCCGAGAAAACGGCCCATCGATTGCCGTCGTGGGCGTAACTGGCGCCGTCGGGCAGGAGTTCCTCTCTGTCCTGTCTGACCGCGACTTCCCTTATCGGTCGATAAAAATGCTGGCGTCTAAGCGGTCGGCGGGGCGGCGTATGAGCTTCGAGGAGAGGGAGTACGTAGTGGAGGAGCTGAGGGCTGATAGCTTTGAGGGTGTGGACATCGCTCTCTTCAGCGCCGGCGGTTCCATCAGCAAGGAGTTCGGCCCCCTTGCCGTAGATCGGGGAACTGTTGTTGTTGACAACAGCTCTGCTTTTCGGATGGACGAGAATATTCCATTGGTCATTCCTGAAGTCAATCCCGAAGCTATTCATAACATCAAAGCCGGTATGGGAAAGGGCGCCCTCATTGCTAACCCTAATTGCTCCACCATTATTTGCTTGATGGCTGCTACCCCTCTTCATCGACGAGCCAAGGTCCATCTCTTCTTTAATTTCAATTTTCTCATCCTCCCCACTACACTATATACTATATAAACATGTGTTTGGATTTATATGAATATTGCAGGTTTTACGTATGGTTGTCAGTACCTATCAGGCTGCCAGTGGTGCTGGTGCTGCTGCAATGGAAGAGCTTGAGCTGCAAACTCGTCAGGTTTCTATTAAACACTATCCGTATAGTTTGTTAGTATTGTGTGAAATTACTTAGTGCTTTTATTTATGTTCTTTAATCGTGATTTTCTTCCTCTTTTTTTTTTTTTTTTTTTTTTACTGAAAGGTTTTGGAAGGAAAACCCCCCACTTGTAAAATATTTAATCAACAGGTTTGCTCAATTCTGTATATACCTCTCTTGTGATTCATGCTCCGACAACTACTTCCTGATTATCTTCTTGTTTTTTCAGTATGCTTTTAATCTATTCTCTCATAATGCTTCTGTTCTTTCAAATGGATATAATGAAGAAGAAATGAAAATGGTTAAGGAGACAAGGAAAATCTGGGTAAGCTGAAATTGAATATTTATAAACTGTTTATTAGTTTTATTATTATTGTTATTATTATTATTATTATTATTATTATTATTATTATTATTATTATTTCATGTCATGGAATATTAACTCTTACACTTCTGCAGAATGACAAGGACGTTAAAGTAACCGCCACATGCATACGAGTTCCTGTCATGCGGGCTCATGCCGAGAGTGTGAATCTTCAATTTGAAAGACCCCTTGATGAGGTACTTCATGTTGTCATGCTGTGTCTTTCATAGTTGACATTAATTTACAGTCCCAAAATTGAATACAGAATTTTATCCCAGACCCAGTACTCCTAGCTTGCAATTAATCATTTCCGTGTTTTTTAATAAAATATATTGGATATAAATCAATAATCCTCTCCCCACCCACCTCAAAATCTAATAAAGAAATGAAATTTACATTCTTTGGTGTTTGATGGTTTGTTGGATTTAAATTGATCCAGCATTATATGCACATAAATTAAACCGCCAAGGTCGGTTTGGTGGTGGGAGTTTGCTTGAGGTGTTGGTTCAAACCACATTGTTGCCTGTACTGAAAAAAATATGCTCAAAAGTTTCTTGCGCGTTATTATTTAATTTAATCATTTTTAACTAAAACTGTTTGATATCCTTTATTGAAGTTTGTTGATCACTGTTTAGTATTATTCTGTTCCCCTGTTTCATTAACATTTAGTTGCCTGTACAATTGACCTAGGAGGCTAAGATCAAAGTTGAGAACTAGCCCACATCTGACATCTGCCGGATGTTAATTTTTCAGAATGTCAAGGATTTACTCTTAAGGCTTTTGACAACTCAAGTATAATTTTAGAATTAGTTGCTAGAATTAGTTTTAGAATTTTAATTTGATTGACTTTTCACTTCTCATAAAAAACGATGCAGGATGAGAAGCTTTATCTTTATTAAATCAAACATGCAGAGTTTGGATTAAATAAAAGATAGGCAACTGCCAACTGTGATAGCCCAACTTCCTATAAAGCTCACATGTTCCTGGCTATACTGATAGATTAGTCCTGTAATGACACATTGCATGTGGGCTTTACGATGTTGGATAAAGAAAAATATTGAGCTAAGCATTATTATGGTCTCAAAGCAGAAGTCATTTACCGGAGATGATCATTCCTTTTGCTGTTATTAACTTGACTTTAATGTGTTGGCTTTTGCATTTTGTCATACCTAGAGGATCTTTGTTTCTGTTTTCAGTGGTGTGGTATGTAATTCTTGGTGTATTTAGTTTTGGAACATGCAGGATCTTGTCATTCTTTGCATGCCCAAAGTCATGGTTATATAAGGAAAAAATATATAAAATGCACTTTGGGTGAGAAAACTTCTCCGTAAGTTAACATCTCACGAGTTCGTTTGTTTTTTTAATTTCTTCAGGACACTG
The DNA here is from genome assembly GCA_026544285.1 of Pachyrhizus erosus. NCBI lineage: Eukaryota > Viridiplantae > Streptophyta > Magnoliopsida > Fabales > Fabaceae > Pachyrhizus > Pachyrhizus erosus. The sequence continues at coordinate 17,691 of JAMLFT010001321.1, forward strand.
CAAGAGATATTCTGAAGAATTCTCCAGGTGTAGTGGTTATTGATGATCGTGAATCCAATCATTTTCCTACTCCGTTAGAAGTGTCAAACAAGGATGATGTTGCTGTTGGCAGGATTCGCCAGGACCTGTCTCAAGATGGGAATCAAGGGTAAATCTCTTCTATGGCAATATATTATCATTTTTTTAATTAGCGTTGTTCTTTCTCACGAGCATTTTTACATAAATGGGGGTTATACACACAGGTTGGACATTTTTGTATGTGGGGATCAAATTCGCAAGGGAGCTGCGCTTAACGCAATCCAGATTGCTGAGATGTTGCTATGAGTTCTAGTTTTTCAAGGATGTTTGAAGATTATATGCTTCTTATGAAACAGTTTTGTATCTGCTAGTTGTATGAGGTTATTCATTTCTTTTGAGGTTTAATTAGTCCAAGGATCTTTTCAACGATGTGGTAGCGCACTAGCTGGAAACAATTTCGTAAGATCTTGGTGCGTAATCTGTGTAATCCTTTTCACCGGGAATAAGAAGTGTTTGTTATGGCAAAAAAGAAGAATCGCCTAATGTTTAATCTTTTGAATAGTTGACCAGTTTCATATGATGTTACTTTATTCAAAAGATTACATGATGACATTTCTCATTTAGAAAGACAACACCTGCCTCATAATCAAACTTAGCAAACCCAGTCATCTGTTCTATTTAATTAGCTAATTTTAGGTACTCTTTTACGCAAATTAAATTTTTATGCATGTTTAATTTTTAAGAAATTGCTATTTAGAAGTCGAAAGGGACAGTGTATCTTGCTTTGGTAATATAACTGTAACAGACACACTGCCAAGTTAATAAAATTTCATCAAGTCCTTCAGCATTTGGAATGCACGAGTATGTATTGGTAAATGACGGAAATGACAATAAAATGCCAAAATTCAATTTGCTAAATATAAACTTTCATAACAGTGAATTCATAAAGAAAATTAGTACAATTTACCGTGATTTAATTCCCAGTCACTTCTCTTCAAAAAAAATATAAATCGCATTCACTTTGATCCTTCAGTGTCTAATTCTGACACTCTTTCCAAAGAAAACCTTGTTTATCACAATTTATTAATCTTTTTAAGAAAAAGGTGCAGTAAATATAAAAAATGCCAAATAATTTGGAGTACTCGTTATTAACATTTCTGAATATTTGAAAGACAACTAAAAAAGTTTATTACCCTTATTACGAACCCAAACATTATTTATCTAAATGTTCTTTTTAAGAAACTAAGGAGTATCATTCAAGAATTCAATTTAAAGTAAACAATTTTTATTATTAATAAAAAATAATGATTAATATTATTTACATAATTTACCGTTGAATATTGTAAACAAACATTAACATTCAATATTCTAATCAGAACATACTATGGATGTGCATAATTTCAACTACTAATTTTCTGGTCAAAATTCTTTATTTCTTCTAAATTAAGTGTTCTTCAGAGAAAGGGAATCCAATAATCCTAATCAGTACTTAGAGTTAATAAATTTTACAAATACTTCATTAAATATTGAAAAGTAGTTTAAATTAATCCTTAGATGTTAATAAATATTTAATTTCGAATATTTTAAGAACTACTTGTGTAATTTCATTACTTTTAAAAACTGAGATTAAAGCCAAAATTGATAGTTTTCTCAATAATCAATAATCTAGCACAATTACGCAAGGAGAAAAGAACAGGGAAAAACAAAAAGAACTTTACATTTTAAAACAATTCCATACAGGCATTAGATGTACACGTTAATAAGTACATAAAAGATCCGGAAATTCGTTTAATAGTTCACGGGCATCCTCATCAATATACCAACTACATCCTCCGCCAATGTCTAAACAAATTAATTTTGAAGGCCAGAATGTCTACATATACGGTTATCAAGAATTCAAGATATAACGAAAAGGCAATTACTACAGAGCCATATACTTCTACGGGTTTAAGACAGAATCTCATTTGGGGTTCCTAAGAACAATGATAACAGAATCTCCACGGAGGAACATTTTGCTGATGAATCTATCCTTGTTGACTGGCTGGGCCTTTTTCTTTCCTTTACCAGTCTTCGGCACCTGATTGTACACACAGATCGCTTTAACTGATGTAACAAGTGCAAGGGAAGTAAGTCCAAAAGACAAACCATACCTCAGTCCACATCTCCCTGACATTTTCAAGAACCATGTTGCAGTGCCTATCAAAAGCCCTTACACGACCCAGAAGCTTTTTGTTGTTCCGACAATTAATTAGTACCTGCATAAGTAAAATGTTTATGAGTAAAACACATTACCTCTGGGCCTGCCTCAAACAATATTCTGAACAACATACCTGAGTATTATTTTTAACACTCATCATGAGTACAGATAGTGGCCCAGTGTTGAACTCCTCTTCCTCGTTCTTACCTGCTGTCTGCAAAATGATGTATGTCAACTTGGCAAAGATAACAAAGCATAGAGAGCAAGTGTAAGTCCCTAATATTAAAAATAATTAACATTACATCAGGAAAACCAATTTCATGCAGAATGAGACAATCAATAATTCAAGCACAAAAGACATTGCTTGATCCATATTATCATCACAAGTAATAAAATCACATAATGGAAAGATAGCTACTAAATTTCAAGCTTAGAAATTTAACAGATTACCTTTTTTTTTGTTAACATCTGGAAATCCAATTTATATTAAAAAAAAAGATTGACACATAAGCCAATCCCTTTGTCTAGCCAGTCTGTTTAGTGGTTACAGATTGAGACATTATCATAAGCTAATAAAATCTATTTGCCTAGCCAGTCAGTTTAGTGGTTAATGATTGAGACATTAGCAATGACAACACAAAAATTGGGCTAAATTATGCAAAAAAAGATTCAATTTGCACAAGTAGTTAAAAAGTCAGATATAGAGATTCAATTGCCTAGACTATCCAATGCAGATATATAGAGAACCAGCAAAACAATTTTACAGTGCAAGGCATCATGAATATGCTTAGAAGAACTTACATCTTCCTCCATTGGCCGGCTTGAGAACAGAAAGTAGGGAAACAAAAACAAAAATAAAATAAAATAAAATTAGTACATAAGAAAAAAATGTGAAAATAATTTTATTGTATTAATGATACCAATAGAATTCACAAGGTGGAGTTAGAAAACCAATACCTCATGTTGGAGGAAAGGGCTGTTGAGAAACTCTTCAAATACAGTCAAAACTGAAAAAAGAGAAACCATATAAATCAAATGATGTATTAAATCATGAAACTAAGAAACTGGGAACCAAAATTTTAATAAAATTCAGAGAATAAAAAATACTATAACAAAATAAAGAGTAATGAAAGGGTGAAAAGGGACAAACAAAACAAGAAAAAAATAACATTAGCAAGCCTCTTCAGTTCAGGTCTCCATGTATTTTCCTCATGGACAACTCGGTGGAAAGTTATTTTGTGATCATCCTCAGAGGCTAATTTGATTGATTTCAACTTTCAAAGTGGGGACAGACTTCAAAATTACAGAACTAACAATGTGTATGGAAGCTATGAACAACCAAGAAACTATTCTATACAACAAAACATAGTTAAAAAAACTTTAATATTGTGAACATGGGTCAATTCACCCCCATCAGGCAGAGAGAATATGAAGACAAACATAATAAAGCCTCTTCAGTTCAGGTCTCCAGCTATTTTCCCCATGGAAAGCTCGGTAGAACGAAAGTTATATTTTTTCATCATCCTCAGAGGCTAATCTGATTTATTTCAACTAACAGATATATAGGATTTACAACGAGGAATACAAGTAAAAGAGGTCATCCACAAATGAAACTCATAAAACAAAAAACATCCTCCACTATGAAGTTTAATTAAACAGCTGAAAATTGTGGAACAAAAGACAGATCACATCAATGGGGCAGGAAGGGAATATGAAAACAAACATAAGAAAGCCTCTTCAGTTCAGGTCTCCATTTATTTTCCGCATGGAAAACTCGGAAGAACGAAAGTTATTTTTTTCTCATCATCCTCAGAGACATTTTGACGGATTTTCTGATGACAGGATAATACTATGTACGCTAATCGACGTGAAATTAAAACAAAAGAGCAAACAAAGCATCTCTCCAAAAACAAAAAAGAAAGAAACTCATACCAAAACCATGATGCTTTGTGTGAATTTTTTTGCAGAAAAACCCCCCAAACCATGGGCAGATGATTTTTCGGAAACCCTAATAAGCTCAGAAGATAAATTGCTGAAAAACCCTAAAAACCTCAGATTCTAGGATTCCCAGAAAGCAGAAGGAGTAAAATTATTTTGTCAAATAGAACGCAGAATAATCAGAAATGATAAAGCACAAACAGTTAGAAAACAAAAAGTTTATCTGAATCGGATTCTCATCAGAGACAGAAGCATGACCAGAATCAATTACGTAAATACAAGTAGGAGAACGAGTTCAGCAAAGAAACAGAAATCTCGAAGAAATTAAGAAAAGCAGCACAGTACCATACCTCGATTCACAGGACGAAGAAGATCTGAAAGGTGCGAAGTGAAGAGTGAAGCAGCAGAGTCAGTTCATTTTATACTGTGAAATCGATAAACCCTAACTCTTTTTTTTGGGGGTTAGTTCAAAAACTGAAATTGGTTGGGTACGCCCATTTCCTTCGGCCCAATACCCTGAATGCTTGTTCTGTGCATAGGAACAGGCTGGGCCTCGACGATAGCGTAGCATATAAGTCCATCGTAATCATCGCTAAATGTATTTTTTTAAAAAATAACTTTTGAATGTTAACCTAGTGGTCTATAGTCTATAATTATACATGCAAAGTTTTATTAAAAGAGTTTAGATAGTTAAATAATGTACGTGAATTGTTGTCAAAATTCTGATAGTTGAATTCAATTTTTATTAATAAATAAATATATACAAAACTTTTAGTATAGATTATTTCTATTGTCTTCCTCCTAAATGGGTCCTTAATAGAAAATATTCTTATACATAAGCTACAGTTTTTTAAAGAGTATCTTTTCACTTAAAATGTAAACTAATAAAAATCTCTCATAATATTTTGTTCTACATGTGACAAATCATACTTTTATTATTGGAGAGAAATTATTAAAATACTTCATCAATTTCATTTAATATGACATTTTACTGAAAAAAAAACGTTTCAATTAGTTGTCATTTTAAAAAACTAATGAAGAATTAAATATTTTTTTACAAAATATTTTTTATGAAAATAGTTGTTAATGAGTAATATGAAAAATAAAATTTAAGAGATAAAGTGTATGTCAGGAATTTATATATTTTTTATAAAATTTAAAATAATAATTGTATTTATTAATACTTATACTAAAATCTTAAATATTTAAAGTAATAAAAATGGTATGAATTTATAGATAGTGAAAAAAAAATATTATATAAGAACTCATGTGAATTGCATTGTTAAAGATGCTCTTAATTATTTATAATGTATTTATGCCTCATAATGACAAATGATAATCTCTCATAGTTTCATTGTTCTTCCGCATAGTTGATCCCATTTTCTATGGTGCAACAATGTTGTTGCACCTATAAGCCAGCAATTATTCCTTATTTTTTACTGCCGTGCCATATGATAATTGTGCTATTTACTTTGATACCATCTCTTATCCGTAAATGTAAGATTAGAAACCATTAATAATGTTGCTCTTATTTGGGCAGCATGCAATTAATGTTTTCCCCCCTACATGTAACGGTTTATTTAGCTGGGAATGTTACACTCATTGTTTATAAGGATTTCTTTTTTCTTTTTTCTTTATGATTATAAAGTTTGGAATCATTGTTAAGTAATTAGCGCAATAAACAGTAATTTGCTTTGGGCTACAAAATACTAAAAAAAATTTATCTGTGCGATTTTGTAATTACTTTTGGTAAGTATAATGAAAGGCTTTGGTCAAGCCCATCTTGACCATGAGCCTGTAGACTCGATCGAAGATTGTCGTATATACGAAATTTGTTGTCCAGAACACAAATTCTACATCAGAAATTCCTCGATGTTAGTATTGGTTTTTCTTCCTAAAACAGCCCCGGTGATTTATATCAGAAATGGTAGCCAAGGTAAACAATTTCATTTCATGCCAAACTCAAGCTGAAATATCTTAGAATGTTAATGTTAACCCGAACTTAACAAATCTGTTTACATCCAAACAATATCATATTCCTTCCATTACTTTTTATCTATCTTTTAAAATTTCAATAGAAAAATTAAAAAAATACAAAAAACTTTATTCTAATAAAATAGTTATAAATTTTTCTATTTTATCTTTTTCATTTCTACTCTATAATAAACAGTGTATAAATTTACTAAAAATTAGATAAAAAAAGTAAAAATATAATTAACAAAAAAACATTTAATATAATTTTAAACTACAGAAACTATAAATAAATAAATATATATTTTAAAAAATCTGACAATTAAAAAACATTAGAAGTGTTCGTTATCCAAAAAGTCATACTTCCTAGTTACCAGTAATTATTTTGCAGTGCCATATTTGCGACCTAACATGTCATATTAGCATTTATATTAACAAAAAGAAACTCAACCCAAACCCAGACTAATCTATATTTTAAGAATTTAGTGTTTGGTCTTTAAAATCCAATAATTGATACAAAATAGATAATTTTTTAGAACTTAAAACTAATTTTAAAGAATCGGTATTAAGAATTCAAAGTGTAATGTGAAATAAATGAAACTTTACGGGAAACAATTTCTCTGGGAATTGAACAAGTTTCGGATTAAATTATTTTTTTTACCGGTGACAAGATTTGATTTAGCATCCCTAAACAAATATAAACAGATTACACTTAATATACAGAGAGATATACACAGTAGTATTCTTTCTTCCTTTCTTGAATTAACTGGTGAGAAAATTCAATAGGGGAAAACTTCCCGACCTTATTGGGGAAAACAAGTTGGAAGACCTCGCCGGCTATTCGTCGGTCACACGTGCTTGGTTTTCTTTAGTCCAGTGAAAAAGTTCCATTGCAATACCTGCCATACTCAATCAGGAAAGAAATTACAAATACTGGGAATTTGTTATTATTGGCAAAACTCCTCGTAATCTGGAGATGAGTGCCTTTAAGAACATGAAAAATTATACCAGGGAAGCGAGAATATTTTTTACCCAGGTAAAATAAAAGTTTTTGGCTTGAAATTTAAAAGATATTATGGTAGCATTTATTAAAGCTTAAACTCTACTGTTAAGTTAAAATTGAAAATAAGAGCTTCAAATTTAAAATTATTTAAAAACCCTATAATGTTTTTAAGCTTAAAAGTTACTTTTAAGTTGGGTAGTGAATTTTGCATTTTAAATAAAGAAGGAAAAGGAGAAGTAAAAGCCAAAAACTAACCGGCTTCCTTTAAAGCACCTTTTCTAAAAAAAATTTCATTTTTAAACTAAAGTTGCTTTTTTAAAAGATCTTTTTCTAAAAATTCTATTTGGCCCAATCTCTCTTGGGAGAAGTTTAGTTTCGGAAAACATTCTTTTTGTTTATTTTCTATCTTTAGGTTCGCATAGGAAAAGTGAAAATAGAAAATAAAAACAAACCGCGCTGGTTCTCTGCATTATTCTCATGATAAGAAGGATAACAATTTGAGCTTAGGAAGTACACTATTAAGCACACTAATGATACGAAATCAAAACCGAAACTAATAGCATACCTGTCGCTAAACTTCTCAACAGCATCCGAGGCATATAGAAGGGTTTCATTGGCTTTCTCTAGAATCATGTAAAGCTCCTTCCCTCTGGTGACTCGAGAAATAACCCATGCATTATTTTTTGCTCTAATGCACATTTCTAAATCTTTTTCACAATTTCGGCCATCCAGTTTTGCTCTACTCTTTTCTAACTCTACTTCTTGCCTAAGCTTATTCATAGCAAGTAAGGACTCCTGCAACAGGCACAAAAATGAATGGAAGTTTAAAACGTTTTCTAGTCAGTCAGTTCAAAGGCAATGGAAGCACTGATGACAAGTACATTATAGTGTCAAACACAAAAAAATGCCATGAGAGGTTTGAATAACAAATTATATCTTTCAATTTATCAAATTAATATCACATATTGATAAAAAAAATTGGGAAAAGGGAATCAGAACACAGCCAGATGCCAACACCACACCTTTGTTAAAGTTGTAACTTTCGTTGCTGGAGAAGCCCTGGATACATTTATATCACCATCTACTAATAAGTAGCGGTACCCACTAACGTGATATGCATTTTCTCCACCCCATCCTTTCGATAGTTTCTCTTCAACTTTCAATATCTTAATTGATGCCTGTTGTGTTCAGCAAAAAAGAATTATGATCAGAGAAAAAGATACATTTGTAAAACATCGCAGTTCAATTCATATGCTTCCCAACTGAAGAACCACGATGCATTGTCAAACAGATTATCAGATCATCAAGCAGATCAAATAAGAATCCTGTTCAGTGATGAATATTTAGCAGCAGATAAAAAAATGAGCATTTAAAAATATTAAATACGAGTGAGTAATTTAAAAATAGCCATATAAGTATTCTGCTTGATGAGCATATGATAATAGATGTCTCAACATCACATCACTCGAGCAAGTACCAGACATTTGGAGTTCAATTGATGATTAGTATCACAAATAAGTATTATATTCACCCTTGTATAATCACCAATATCAACCACCATTTATATATCTTCTCCCGGTTCTCCATACCTTCAACATTTCACATGAAACCATTACATCATTTATTACAAGAGACATTAATCCAAAAAAACACAATTCTATTATCCCAAGGATCTATGTGCATTTATTAACAACTTCCCTCAATTACATGCCTTCATATCTAATGTCTGATATCATAATAATCCTGTGCACATAAAGTGATACAAAAGTAAATCACAGAAAACAACAAAATGCGAATATAATAAACTAGCAGAGTGATCTATAGTCCCTCTCAATAAAATGTTCTTTGATGCTGGTGTCACTAATAGAAAAAATACAAACAACGTAAGTAGGCTATGAAAAGAATTCAACGATCCAGTGACCAAAAAAATTAAAAGTATTAACACTATTTTGCTTGAATCGGGAGGAATGTGGCAGAAGGGAAATAAAAAGTAACTTTGTCCACACTCCCATGTTTGGGAATTCTTTTCAGTAAAAGGGAATTAGGAAAGAGAATAGAAGTGGTAAAAAGTAATTCCACGGGACATGTTTAGGCATGACAAAACAGCAAAAAGGGTTCCTGTCAGTGAATTTTACCATGCATGGAGTTGAACCCTAAATAATATAATGGAAAACACTAGAATGTTAAGAAACATCTTCAAGAATTCATATTGTGTGCAAAAGCTTATCAGAATTCATTAAGAAACAAAAAAATTCACTAGGATAGAAGACTAACATTTTCGAGAACTTGCTGCCTCGCTGACGACACACCTTGCTCCCCATTAGGAATGGATGATACAGGAATCAGAAGCATCAAAGTAAGGCTTCTATGCTGATAAACACAAAGATACATTTTCTCTCCTGTCTGTTGAAGCCAAACTGTAGGAGTGGCAAACACCCACGTACCAACTTCTGCACCCCATAAATCAGTGACAAGATAACCATCTTTTCCTTTAGACCATTTGTCATTCTGTAAGGGCCTCACAACATGATAGCGGTTATCTTCACCAGAGGATATATCAGATGAGCCATAAAAACTTTCAGACATAGAGCTTGGATGGGCCATGTTAGACTCAGTGGCAACATTGGATGCAGTACTTCCTTTACGTAAGTAGGACCAGGAACTTATTCCAGAAGATAGAGCATGGGGAGTCAACCTTAGCAAGGCATATGTAAATAAATTTATGGTGTCATCCTGACAAAAGAGTCAAGGTTAATTAAGTAACTTCATAAATGGCCAAGCATCTTCCCCAATCAAATTCAGTAAGAAAAAAAATTGTACTAAACCATACAGGAGATAGAGTTGTGGACACTAGCAGGTCTTGAAATAAAATCAAAGAGTAGCAGGGAGTGTTTGCAGCAGAAGATTCAAGCACCCTGACAAGGGACTGCCAAAACATGAAGAAATCAACAAAATAGAATGCCATTAACAAGCCAAACTTCTTCCTTTTTTCATCAAAACTTGCTGCAAATAGTCAATAGCTAAAGTGGGCACTGGAACCAAAATGTAGGAATAAAAACACACAATATTCATGACACATGAAAAGTTTAAAACCACTTATGTAACACACATACATATACATCAAATGTGAGTGTGCAACCATGTTTCATCTCAATCAACCAATTCAATTGATGAATCACATAATATTAACTTTATGATGATGTATATAAAAATTTAGATAAATTGGACATTCATAGGTATGTAATGTAATATATTAATCAATATTAACTTATAATTTAAAAAATATATTATAAATTAAAAATAAGTGATGAGATGAAGCATCGACTATTTTTCTATTTGTGTCAAACTTTATAAACTTAACCTACTTTTTAAGAACTGTATAAATATGCTAATACTAACAATTGGTGTAAGAAGATCACCACCTTATATATATATATATACGAATCACAATTCTCAAATGATAACAGGTGCAATATTAATGTAATTTCATCATTTTCATTTCATATATTTTACACTTACAATTTTTACTATTAATTAACATGTAATAACAAGTGCTAGTTAATGATTTTGCAGGTTACTAAGGAAGTTAATGAACTAAGCCAATTAATAAGACACATCAAGACACCAGCTCAGCCTATCCCATGTGTTCCTATATAGTTGGGTCCAGTGTAAAACTAGAACGCCATATCTTCTTCCTCTTCCAACTGAAAAACAAATTTTAAAGAAGCTTGTAATACTAAACTCAAATGTCTGTTATCCACAAAATAAAATCATAGCAATATATATGCAAACAGGACCCTACAAGGAACCAGGAAAATAAGATGAGAAAGAGTAAAGCAAATAGATAATGTTATAGATGATATACAAAACACCAGCACACCCAAGACAATGGGAACACGTGAAATAACTAAATACAAAATTACAGCATAAAAAACTCTGAAGCTCTATTGCCCTACTTTTGGATGATTTTTGTAGTTATCAAATCACAACTTAAAACTTATCTAACCTGAACCTCAATTGCAGCCTCCCGACCTATTGTCAGCATCTGCACAGTTCCACGTTCCTTTAAGCAATCACGGAATGATGGTAAAAGGAGCTTTTTCCCCGCAAGAAAATCTGCCTCAAAGAGAAAATTCATAATTTAAGGTATGAGAAACAGTTACTTGAGCATCAGTCAGGTAGGACAGAGCCAAAGCCAAAGCCAAAGGAAACCATTTGATACAGCAACTTCACCATTACCAGAGCAGCAGGTATCCCACAGAGACCTCTTTTTACATGCTGACAATTATGACTTACAATGAAATATTTTGAATCATAACTTGCAAAAAAATTATGAATTGTGAATTTCATAGGCATGCTATTGTGTGATGACTTACCCCTCAGATAATCCATGATAAAGGTATATAAATATCGTCTTGTTAGTCCTCCACCAGGTTCTTTCTCCAGCATTGCTCTAATAGATCCATGAAACATGACAAAAAGTGAGTGAATCTCCTTAAGAAGTTTTTTTAATGCATCATCTCTCCATATAGGTTCTGAATCATTGGTTTTCTCCACGACCTACAAGGTAACAAACTCGTATTACTGCAAATTGCAGACGGGTGAAGGTTGGTGTATAAATATATTAATTTGTGTGATGCATTGGATTGTAAGAAATTAGTATGAGTAATGAGGGCTTTAGGGCTTAGGCTAGGGTGGTGAATGAAAAGAAAATGAGGGAAAATGTAAGAACGAACTATGACTATCCATATATCGGGTTCGGCCTCGTAGAAAACATGGGAATGTCTTTCTGCTTCGATAAGCTCGCAAGCAGCCTCTGGAGAGAAGATTCTGGAAAAATTGAAGGGCACAAATGAAACAACGAGCAAGCAATTAATTAATTAATAAATTAATAATATGAGTACAGAATACCTTGTGAAAGTGATTAGTCCTTCGCTGAGGCCAATGACGGAAAGTTGCTTTGAAAAGGGTAAACCGGCGGGAAAGAAGAAGAGGATCTTATCGAGCTCTTGCCCTTCATTTTGGCCTCTCCTCAAATCGAAGATGCATAATTCTATCGATTCATTTGAAGACGCGCCCATTGCTAATACAATCTCGATTTCTCCCTCTCCCTCTCCCTCTCCCTCTCCCTCTCCCTCTCCCTTTCCCTTCCACCCCCCCTTCCCTTACTTAACTTAACACTCAACTCCCTCAATCTCCCTTTTTAATTTTTCACACTAATACCTAATAAATCTTCTCTTCTCCTTTTTTCTAGGTCAACTTATATTTTCATGTTTTTCTCTAATTATGGATTTCTATTACACTCACATTTTATTCTTTAAATTTCCTTACTTGTTGAAATTTAAATTGAAAAAAAATATCAAATATACAAGTTTTATTTTCATCTTCTTTTTAACAAGATAAATTTTTTGTGGTTATTTTTAATTTTATATATGTGAAACAAAGATTTTTGGAGTAATTAAACTTTTTTTTTCTAAAATTGAGGTATTAATGATATTAATAAAAAAACATTGATAATATAAATTAATAAATTTAAGTTTTTTAGCTGAATTAAAAATACTAAAATTATTTTATAATTAAGTAATTGTCATATTTAAAAATTAATTATACAAAAAAAAATAAGAATAACATTACTAAAAATATTATATTATATTTATTTTTATTTATATATATATATAAATTGAAATAATTAAATTTTTATTCAAAGTTGAGATATTAATAATACTATATCATAAACTCGTGTAACGTACGAATAAATGGCTAAAAAAATGAATTTTGTGTATATGTATATTTATATCTTTGTCAACTTCTTTTATTGTTAAAAAATAGTGTAAAATTATTTAAATTTCATGTCATACAAAAATTAATTGATACTTATCTTATTAGTAAAATAAACAATCAATGTTCATATCCTAATGTAGTTAATTTAAAAATAATTACAGTGTAAATTCATTGATATTCTATAAGTATTTTGTATTAATAATAGTTAATGAAACTCTGCTAAAATATTATTCAAACTAATATTAAATCATTTTTTTAATTGTGTAAAAAACGATAGATAAAAAATATCAATAAAACATAAATAGGATGAAAAATATACATCACAAAAATAAATTTGTCACAAATAACATTTTCAAATATGTTATCTATTATTGTAAATTTTATGATGTATCAAAATTCAATTATAATACAATATTAATATACTATTATTTTCAATGTACCAAAGTAATGTATTACATTGATATATGATTTTTTAACAAAATTAAGTTATATTATAAATATAATAATACAATATTCTAATATTTTTATCAGACTGAGACATAAATTCAAATTAAAAATTATAATAAAATAATATAAAGTTAATAATTTAATTAAATAAACAGAATATGGTAATTTATTATTATTAATATCATATCTCATATTACTGATCATATTCATTGACATACAATTATCATTTTATCAAATTAAAAATATCACTTAGTTACATTAATTAAATAATTTAAATCAATTTTTTAATTGATCGGTTTGTTTAGGTATGGACAAATATTTTAAAATTTGTATGGAGCACACTAATTATGTTTTTATTTTTTTGAAATTTATAAATTTTGAAAAAATATGTTTACAAATATTTATTATGAAAAATATATTTAAAGTTTTGTTATCATATTACACCATAAATACATAAAAAAAAAACCAATAATATATATATTTTTTAAATGAAACTATAATAAAATTAATTTAAAAATAAATTT
>JAMLFT010001322.1:0-31592 GCA_026544285.1 Pachyrhizus erosus
AAAAAATTAATATAAAAATAAAAAATAATATTAAATATGATTTATGCAAGCAAAAAAAATATTAATGTAATTTAGCCTATAAATAAACATTTACTAAATTATAGAAGGAGAAACCACAACATGGGTCCATCCCTTTGAAACAATATAGGTTTGCGTGGGAACAGTCTATTTTGCCTGTCTGAGAAAGAAACCAGTCCGCGACCCGAAAATAGGATAGTCATGTCGCACGTGAAACCCATAAGGAAGAAACAAAGAATCTGGTCCTTTATCCCTTAACTTAGGTCTTCATGGCCATGGTGTTTTTATTTTTCTTCTTCTTCCATGGAATAACTCTACAACATATATACAATGGACCATAACAAGACTACATAAGTACAAGACTTAAGCCTATCTCGTAAATGTAGCCCCAACCACACAACACACATTTTGAACTTGACCCCTCAAAAAAAAAAAAATCACATGAAATACCTGACCAAAAAAATGGAGAAAAGATCACAGCTGTATCTTGTATTTGAGCTTTGCTGAATAGCAAATCTCACAATGACTAAACAACTGGAAAGAAAAGAACCTTGCTTAAATGAAAATACTCTACATTAGAAAAAAAAAAAAAAGAATAATTGATTAACTCTGTCTATAACAAATCCGATTTGAAGGATAATAAGGAAAAGAATAATGAAAGAAAATAGACAGATACATTAGTTTATTGTTGTTCATCTGAATGATTTAATTGCTAGCTGTATCCAATGTATCTGTAATAGCCTCTAGTCTCTTTCGGATGGTGGCAGAAGAGCGACCCGCCATGAATTTGTGAAAATCGTAGGATGCAATGCGCTCCAAAAATAAGTAAGTGAAGTTTAAGTTTTAGGTTTATCAATAAAAATATTTATTATTAATTTTTATAAAATAAAAATCTTATATATTAATAAAACTTCTACTATATTGAAAAAGAAATTGCAGCATGATGTAGTGTTCTATGGTGCTGCCTGTGGGAAGAAGCATGATAATAACCATTGTTGATGAAGACATAGGGTGTGGGAAGAACACTACATTAGTAGAATTTCCAACAGAATCTACAAGATTCCCTCTTTAATGGACTGAGATCGGTAACTTCTCTCAACCTGTTAAGTCCTCTCAACGTGTGTTATATTAGAATTAGAATACTTGCCCTTTTGTTCTAACCTGTTTAAGAAGTTGTTGTTGTTTTTTTTTTTTTAATATGTATAAAGACAGTGTTTTTAAGTGTTTTTTAACATCTTATCTTTTTTAATATATTATTTTTAATATTTTTAATTTTAACTTAAATTTTAATATTTTTTAAAACAAATCATTAGTAGTTAAAAAAATAAGTTTAAATATGAATTTAGTCTATATAAATTTATATTTTTTTAATTTTAGTCTTTTTAAAATTTACATAATACAAGTTAGTTTTATATAATTAAAATTTATAATAAATAAATATTTTAAATATATAAATATATAATAAATAAATATTTTTTAACATATAAATTATATTTTAAATTTATAATAAATTCTTTATATTGTGATATATTTGTTTAATTATTGATGATTTTTTAAAAATATTAAAATTTAAGTTCACATTAAAGATAATAAATGTAAAGAGATATAATAGTCAAGTTAAATTTTTTCATTAATATTAAATGAATAGAAAGATATATCTTATGCCTATTTAGAACACAATTAAATTTAAAGATAGTATATATGTAAATTTAATTTTTAATATTCAATTATAACATGTTATCGTTTGATATAAAATTATAAAAGAATGTATCATATGAATATTAACAAAATAAAATCTATTTTATAAAAGAAGAGTATTCAAATGAAAATATATACAGAGAAATGAGAAGAGTGAAATCCTACAAAATTTATACATATATGGATGTGTATATGATTTAATTACTTTGTGGGTCTACGAACTTTAACCAAATTTTCAATTATATATTTATTTATTTTTTTGTTTCAAATAATAAATAATTTGAAAATATAATTAAAAAATTATAAATTTCTGCACATCAATATTTTTATATCTACAAGTTCTAAATTTATTGAAGAGTTCAGAAATATCAACCTTAAAACATGAAAATGTCAAAATAATAACTTGCAAAGGTTGATAAATTTTTAATTAAATTCTTAAATTTATCATTTTTAAGTAGATCTTTGAATTATTGTTTTAATTAAATTTTTAAATTTGTATTTATTTTTTTAATTCAATCCATATTAAACTTAGTTAAAAAATAAATATAAACTCAGAATTCAATTGAAACAAAAAAAAAAATGAAGACTTAATTAAAAATTTAATAAAAATTCAATACGCTAACGTAATTAAACCTATATATATCAATATACATTCTAATACAGTTTCTACTTTTTATGTCTGAGATATAATTATTCATCAAATATAATCACTTATATATTAATATAATTTAATATAAATATATTTCTATAATATATATTTATTTAAAATTTTATTTCTCTTTAACGTACCAAGAACAAATTTTGAGTAATTTTAAAAAATATCAATAAAATTATAATTCATTTAAAAATGCATTTAATTTATTTTTGTAATTCCTCCAAGTTACAACACGACATATATAGCTCTTAAAAAATAAAAAATAAAAATTAAAAATTAAAAATTAAAAATTAAAAACACTGCATATAGACAACGAAATGATAAAAGGTTACATATGTACAATACTATAAGCCTGTCTTGTAAATCTTGGGTTACATCAAGATGTAACGTATTCCAAGCACAAAACACTCATCTTAGATCACATGAAGTATCACAAGAAGTGCTTGACAAAAAAAAATTGAGAAAAGATCACAAGAAGCAAAACAATAAAGATTAGAAGATAATTAAGAAAAGATGTATCTTGTATCATAGATATATCAGAATATCAGTAAAATTTAATGACGTACTGTTAAAGATGAGAGATAAATGACTTAACAACTGGAAAGAGAAAAAAAACCTTGCTTAACTAAAAAGTAAAAATATTCTACATTAATAAGTGAATAACCATGTCTATAATAACACAACTCATTTGTTGAAGGACCGAATTTGAGCGATGAGAAAGAAAAGATCAATTAAAGAAGAAAAGAGGGACATTAATTTATTGTTGTTCACTAGAACGATAATTGCAAGTTGCATCCAATATATAAAATATCTAAATAGCTGTAATACTCTATATTCTAGACAAAGATGAGGGTGGTTTCGTGTGTTGCCTCTTTTGGATGATGGCACAAGAACAACCCGCGATAAGCGTGTGAGAATTATAGGGTCTAAACGTGCGTTTGATGTAATGCTCAACTTTTTGCTGATTTTCCTTAAAGATGTGGCAAAGGGCAGCCAAGTAGCCCAAAGGCAATTTCCTAGTAGCGTGGAGGGAATGGATAATAGCACGAAAGGCGTCTCTGCATATGATGCGAGTGAAATTGAAGGGTGGATGAGATCCTGAACTTGGGAATGGTGGAGAAAGGGGATCCAATTGAAGCCTGAGGCAGTGCTCTATGGTGTTGGGTGTGGCATCCACACTTTTCATCATTAGAGGCAAAAGAAGCATTAGAACAATCTTTGTTCTTGAAGACATTGCTAAGCCCGTAGAATTTCCAAGATCCCCTTTTTTAATGTTTTTAGATCAGTAACTTCTTCTCTTATTGGTTTCCTTTTTGGGGAGTTGGTTGTTTCCTATGTGTCATGCATTACACCTTCGTAGATTTGGCTATTCCTTTGATCCAGTCTTTGTATAGGATGCATCAATGCAGTCCTTGACGTGAACCAATTGCAAATGTCCACGTACGTAGGCAGAAGGTCCACATTAACAAGTGTGTCTCTATTTGTGTCATTCAACATTTTGTAAAGGACCCATTTGCAATATTTTGTAGTTTTTAGATATTTGAATGTTTCAGACTATCATTTTTTTTTTTTTTTTTACTTTTTTCAATTTTCAAAGTATTGGATCTTTGATTTCATTGTTGCTTAGTACCTTCTTCCCTTTTGTACACTATTATGGTTCATTGCACGAAATGTCCCTACATTGTAACAGTTATTGATAGAATCCTTTTTTTTATTTTATGTTTGTTTATACGCATCCTTGAAGCACTTACCTGTTGCTGACATTAGGTTGTTTGTCTTGCACAATTCGTTGATGCATCTCTCCGTGATTGTGAAAGTTTATTTTGTTTACCATTGTTAGTCTGATTTGCAATCATCTTGAGAGTTATAGTAACTGTAAGAAGTTCACTTATTTCGTCTCTATTAAGCAGAAATAGTTTTATAGTAGATAGAGAAGCTAAGACACAAGCAACTACACGCGAAGTTATCTATTGCATACCATTTGTGAATCCATTAGTTATTATTCTTATCTTTGTTGTGTTTATGATTTGTGTTGTTGTTATTTGCTTCGGTGTGTAATTTTTTTGGTGTTGATTAATTTTTATTTTCAATTTTAAAAATAGAATAAAAGAAACATTGATGCTTACTTGTGTGAATGTATTTTTATTTTTTATTTTTGTTGTTCATGCTTGAGTGGTTATATTTGTTTAATATGATGATTAGTTAGCTTTAAATTCAGGTGTGAATTTTCAGATGGATAATATTGAGAAAAGTTATTTTTGTTGATTTGGAAGTTGAGGATGATGTTATTTTTAGTGATTGTAGCAATGTTGAAGGTAAAAGTGATGTTGATGTTGATGATGACAAGATTAAAATTGCTGATGCTGTGAGATTATATTACAAAAGTTATTTTGATTGTTCAGCTGATGAGATAAAACGATTCCAATTTGCAACTCAAAATGCTGCATATAGATGGTATTATGAAAATGGTAAATTCCATGACTTTGAGATTAGAAAAGATATTGTAAACCATGATGTGCAAGAAAATATCATTATGTGTTAATTTCAATGTAACAAAGTTGACTTAAGGGAAAAGAAACATTTCATAAGGGATGATTGGAAAAAGGATCATCGACCTTTGACTCGAACTAAATGTGAAGCAAAATTGCATGTAAGGCTTAACAAAGATACCAATAAATAAAATGTGATTTCATTTAAGAGAGTTCATAACCATGCATTGTGTAATTTGATTATGTTTCTTTGATCCGTAGTTATCGTGGGTTGACAGATGCATACAAAGCACATGTGAATTCATTGCATGCACACGGTGTCAAAACAAGCCATATAATGGGCTTTATGATGTCACAAATTGGTGGACACATAGGGCCTGGGTTTCGTAAGAAAGACTTGTTTAATCATATTGAGTGTGAAAAATCAAAGATGGAGATGTGTTGGCTGCATTAGGTTATCTTTAGGCAAAGATTGATAGTAATTCATTTTTTTTTTAATTTAAGATATGTTCTTCTTGAAGATGACAATCTGAACAACTTGTTTTGGGTGGATGAGACTTCTAGAATTGATTATCAAGCTTTCGGTGACATGCATTTGACATTACATATAAAAAACAAGTACAACAAGACGCTTGTTATATTTTTTAGAAAAAAATCATCATTCAAAAATTGTCATCTATGGTTGTGAATTAATTTCAAATGAAACAATTGATACATACAAATTGGAATCATTTTTAGCTGCAATGTCAAATAAGCAACCTAAAGTTGTGATAATGGATGATGATTTGACTAATAGAGAAGTAATCAAACATGTTTTTCCAAATGCCACACATCGACTTTGTGTTTGACAATTAAACAAGAATGTAAATGAGAATGTGAAGAATCATGATTTCTTGAAAGATTTTCAAAAGACATTATATGCTAATATCCTAGTAGAAAGATTTGAAGAGTTTTAGAAGACTATGGTTGGTAAACACAATCTAGAAGGTAATAATTGGGTTGCTTAAGTTTATGAAAATAAATATTTGTGGGCAAATGCATATTTTTGAGATAAATTATTTGTTTGTCTTAAAATCACTTCATTGTGTGAAGGGGTCAATTCTTGTATAAAGATCTATTTGAAGAGGAAAAATTCAATGATTGAATTGTTGAACAACTTTGAACATTCTTTAAGAGACTTTAGGTGTAATGAGTTGATGTCAGATTTTAATTCCTTTAACAAAACACATGTTCCTATTACTTTGCTTTCATTGATTGAGGCAAATACATCAAAGGTTTATACTTGTGATGTTTTTAAACTAGTTAAAGATGATATCTTAACTGTGGAATCTTTGAATGTTATTAAAAAGTGTGAGTTTGATGATAAGATAATCTTTAAGGTTGATCAATTCTTATAGTGTGAGACACATTATCAAGTGGTGTTTCATAAATAAGACTTGAAGTTTCAATGTGATTGTAAGTTGTATGAGATTGTTGGAAGACTATGTTGTCACATTATTTATGCGATGAGATACAATCGTGTAAATGAGGTTCCTCCCTCATTGCTTTGTAAAAGATGACTAAAGGATGCTAAGAGCTCCTTACTATCGTCTTATGACCTTGGCGATAAAGATAATGAGATGATTACTATGACTAGATTTGGTGTGTTGGTTGCTTCATTCAACACACTTTGTCGTCATGCTACAAAGAATGTTGACACATTTAACATGATGAGAAATGAGATTCTGAGGTTGAGTAATAAGTTTCATTTGGACTTAAGAATAGGTCTTAATGTTAAAGGTAACCCTAATCTTGTGAAGACAAAAGGTATGTCAAGAAAGAAAGTATACAAAAAGAAGAAAAAAATGCTTCAATTGTAACGACACCGATCACATAATTATTACATATTTACTTTTGAATGTTTCTATTTTTGATTTCGTTGTTAGTCAAGAAGATTTATGTGATATGAGTGATGAAGACATAAGTAGACATGTTGGTGCAAGTAACGTGAAACTTTTAAAATTGTTTACTTTGAGTATTGATTAACCTTAAATTTATTATTTGTAATTAATTTAAATTTATAATAAATAATTGAACCCAATGCAAGTGATGAAAACAATAACATGCAAATATTAGATATAGAGTGCAACACAAAAGTAGTAGATAATGACATCACAATTATAAACATTCTTGATATTGTTATTAATTGAATTAAAAAAAAGACTATTTTAATATATTTTATTCTTATGTTTTTGACATATTTTTTTATTGCTACAAAATAATGTAATTCCAGAAAGTACAAAGGTGAAACAAAATGTAAGATTAACAAATCAATAAATGAAATTTGTATTTTTAGAAATTTAAATTTGAACAAGAAGAACAAAATGGTTGAAACAGGAAATTTGGAAACTGTGAGTAATAATGCATAAGCTAAGTTGCTTAGTGGTAACTCTCAACTAACAAAGAAAAAAGATTAAAGTGTGTTTCATAAGCCAACCAATTGAAAGAAAATTTATGAATATTGTTATATATATATGTATATAAATATATATTTTGTTGATTTTTTTATTATAAAGATGTATGTATTAAGTAATTATAGGAGTTACTTTTTACATGTTACTTATGATTTTGTTTATTTTTAATGTTACATATATTTCCAATTTGAATTTCATTGGAACAATCAATTATATTGGTATGTCATTTACAATAATGCATTGTCATTGTGTTTTGCTCTTACATGACAAATGTGGTTTGCTTAATTAGGATACAAGGCATCTTGTGGAAAATCAAGTTCTTAAGGATGGAAATTCTTTGGATGAACACATTCAACAAAGGGTACATATGTCACATCCTTCACATGTTATTGCATTTAATTTTCCTAGATTTGGTGGCATGCCTTTACCTTTTACTCCAATATATGAAATGTTTCCCATGTACATTCAAGTTTCCATTTTTCTAAAACTGGGTGAATAGGTAAAGGATTACAAGTCGACCCGTATAATTCGTAACCTAAGCGGGTATGAACTCTTAATTTTGAAGTCTATTTAAAACGTGAACTATTTTACTAGTCTTGTTTAACTCGCGAACTAAGCGAATATACCCACAAGCTATGTAGATTTACCCACAAGCTTTTTAATAACTGGTTCAATTCGTAGTCTCTCTTTTCATTTGTGATTTTCCCTGACTCTCATTGCTGCTATAGCATCCTTGACAACATCTGTCGCTCTCACTCACTTTGAATTTGAACGCCAAGGCCCTACATCTCCCTCACTTACCGCCCCCTCCCTGCCAAGACAATGCGTTGAATTCAATTATCCAATCTCAGAATATGATGACTCCTTCGTAGGTTCCCCTTCTTTATCTAGGTCTTACATTTCAATATCATTAAACCTTTGTGATAGAGCCCTATTTTTGAATCAATTTTTTCCCTTTTGACGCACTTGTTATAGGTTAGGAGTTTTGTTTTTTTAGCGATTAAAGTTAGATATGGAAGCATTTTTCCATGAATATGTTTTCCAGTGACAAAGTGAGACAAAGGCTAAGGAAAACATGTCTCCCACCATGGGGAGGGTTTTTTAGACAATCAAAATTAGTAAGTTTTGAATTAATGGCTAAGATTTTTGATTAATTTTAATTTTGTTTTTCTCATTTTCTTTCATTATTTTTAGAATTAGTCTAAATAGAATTGTTCTCACATCTTTTAAGTGATATTTTGAGTTTGAGTTTTGTAAAAAAAAAGAAAGAAAGACTTCACTAATATAATAATATAATATAAATAAATTAAGTATGTATTCATTATAATTGTATAAAAATATAAATTTGTTATATATTTTAATAATTGATCATTCAACATTTTCATCTTATTGTTTAAAATTTTCATTTAATATTGTCTAAAAATTAGATACTAAGTTTTAATTAGGAAGTATTTTCTAATTTCATGATAATGAATAAGGCATGTGCTTTAGCCTTTAGTATTTTTTTTAATCTTTTACTTTAAAAATATAGTATTTAAAAATTATAACTTGAACGATAATAAAAAATAATCTAAATACTTAAAATAAATCAAATAATAGTGAATTTTTAATAAAGATTAGTTATTAATAAAATTAATAAATATTTTATATTAAGAAAAGATCAAGTTACTATTCATACTTATAATTATTTTTCTTGAAATTTAATAGTTCTAATGATTGACTAATTTAATCATTAAATTTTAAAAAAATAAATTATGAGAATAAAAAATAATAATTTTAATTTTAAAAGATTTATTTTTAGAATAATTATCCTTCTTCATATATATATATATAGTTAAATTTTTTATTTTAAAAATATAAATGAAAAACTGAAGAGAGTAATAGTTGATAAATATAATTTTTATGAAAATTAATATAAGAATTATTTTAGTTATTCCTAGCCAAACAATCTTATTTTATTTTATTTAACCCAACTTTTTAATCGGTATAACAATATCATAATATAACAGTGATTTTCAAGGTCATATTGATTAAATAATAATTTAATTGTTTACTTTTAAGATAAACAAATGAAAATAACAATTGAAACATTTTGTGATATAAAATCAAATAATAGTTCTTTGATGGCGAGTATTCATAAAAATTCATTTTAATTAATAGTAACGGATTCATTTGTAATCTTTATTTTTATGAATGAATTAAAATATTTATATAAACTAACAATCAAATATCAAAATTCACTCATTAAATTTGAAATGTGTTTAACACACCAAATGGGTAAAGCTGAAGTAAATTAAGTGTTTAATTATTAATTTTTTATTATACTCTCTAAAAAAAAACAAAAATTATAAGAGTGGGAAGTTTTAAGAGCAATTTTGGGATAGCAAGAGTAGCCCCTAACCAATGACCACATGGTGCATTTTTTGAAGCAGTCATACTTGTTTTATTTTCCCTCTGTGAGACAGAAACCACACTAATCATAGGAAGTAAAACGATACATTAGAAAATGGTATTGGTGATGGAAGATTTTACGTAGGGCGAAAATGGCCAAGGAGACGAAATTGGTGATGAAGTTGGTGATGGCATGCCATGCGAACGAGTTTTTTGAACCTACCCAGAGGATTCATTTGCATCAGAACAACCATTGTTCCTCAACATAACCTCTTACAATTTACAATACGCGCTTTCAGAATTATCTCACATTGGTAACTTCTCTTGTTATATTATGCAAAATTTTTATATTTTTTACAATTTATTTTTAATCTTTTATCTTTTTTAATATCTTTAATTTTAATTTAAATTTTAATATTTTTTTTAAAAAATTGTCAATAATTAAAATAATATTATATTATAAATCTTAAATATGATTTATACAGTTAAAAATGTTTATTTATTATAAATTTAGTTATATAAAATAAATATTTATTTTGTGGGAAGTACATACTAGAATGCTAATTTCCATTACGGTGAGTTGTGTATTTCCTACGTGAGATGCATTGCATGTTTGTCAGTTTTCTTGCGTTTTCCTTTCCAATATTTTTATTCATACGAACTGCAATTTGTAGAATTTCTCATATTTGAATTAAAGACTAAAACAATCTTGAAATAAAACTAGAAATAAAATTTTTACAACTTTAATTAAATTTAAAAAGATATTATCTAATTAAATTTAAGTTAATATATTTAAATTTAATACAATATTATCTAATTAAATTTAAATTAATATAAACAAATCTAATAAAATGTTATCTAACCAAAATTTGAACTAATTTTGTTGTTTAAATTCAAATTTGGAAAATTTCAACCCAAATACAGGATTAATCACATAGTAAACATTATTAACTTTATTTTATAAATAGTTAAAAATAAATAAATATAATTATATAATTATTAATATTTATATATAAATAATAATCAATGGAGTTAATATTAACCATTTTTTAAATACAATTAAATATTATTAAACATTTTAATAATCTCATGACACTATTAATATTTATAAAATAAATTTAATCATTAATAAATATTTTAATAACTTTCTGATATTATTAATCACATATAATATACTATTACATTCATTTACTATTAACCACTTATTAAGTAACATTAATCATATTTATAGGTTAATCATGTGTAGTGATTAATAACACCATGACATTATTAATTATTTATGATACAAAATTAATCATCATTAGACATTTAATAATTTTATGACACCACCACATATATAAAAAATTATTCAATTACATTCACTAATCAAGTGTATTAATCAATAATCTTATCACAATGTTAATTACTTATAAGATAAAATTAATTATCATTAGATATTTGGATAATATCATTATCCTATTAACTGCATATTCATAATTGTATATAATTATTTTAATTTAGTGGTTAACATTTTGATCTTTGAAAAATATAAGATTTTTTTTAGTCTTTTAAAATTTTTTATTTTGATTTTAATATTTTAATTTATTTTAATTGTATATAATTATTTGTATATAATTTATTTTAATTGTATATTCATAATTGTATATAATTATTTTAATTTATTGATTAACATTTTGATCTTTGAAAAATATAAGATTTGTTAGTCCTTTAAAAAAATTTATTTTGATTTTAATCTTTTAATTTATTTTTTATTTTTAATTCCTATTTTATAAAAAAGATAATCATTAACTTATCACATCACACAAGAGTATAACAAGACAATCATATATAATTTTTTTGTCAAATTTATTTTTAAATCCTTAATTAAGTAGTTTAATATCATTAACTATTTTAAATAAATAGAGATTTAAAAACATATTTTATTAAAAAAAATTACATGTGACTATCTTATTATTTGAAAATAAAAATAAAAATAAAAAATTTTAAATTTTTAAAAGACTAAAATAATTTTTTTTAAAATAATTAAAAATAAAAAAATACCATATTTAAAAGATATCAAATTTTTATTTTAAGCCTAATTTATTTTTAACTATTTATAAAACATTAAAAAGTCCAACTCACTTAATTAAATAGAATACATAAATTATTATAATTTTTTATATTTATCTTTTAATTTTTTTTAAAATTATTTATAATATAAAACTAACCATATTTTTATATATAATTATCCATATATAAAAGTACATACCAGGTGTACAAATTCCCTTGATGTTACTTACTCTTTTTCCCTTATCTTATGCCTCTGCTTTTTATACTTAACAATACAATTGGTTAGAAAGGAACCAAGTCTATTTGACTTTGTTGCTAAATTTTCTTGTAATTCTATTACTCTTGATCCTTGTTATTGATTTCAAATTAGTTCACCAATTTAAAAATCATGAAAGCATAGATAGCCATGAATTTGGTCAATTTATGAGTGTCGTGTGGAGAAAATAACATTTGGATTTCAAATTAACCCTTCAACACTAAATTCCCAATTATTGAATCTTTCCCTGTTCGTATGATTGTCTTCCTTGAATCTGTTTCAATGTATGGCACAAACTAGAGATTCCTAAACAAGACAATTTGTGGTGAAATTTTACAAAATTGAGGCGAAAGCATATCAAATACCTAAAGAAACTATTTGAGCTTCTGTGTTACATATGAATCGATCAACCACCTGCAGAACAAATAACAGGATTTTATAATAGTGCTACTAGTTAGTACTTCCCTAGAATCACCTTGTTTTTCATTCTGTTGCAGCATTGACATGAGTTTGAGAAATCTAAATATCTAATTCAACAAAAAGAACATGACACGTAGTTTGAGAATCAAATTATGTTTAGTATCGTGAAACTAAAGATATATATATATATATATATTTTAAATCACATTGAATGTCACTATGTCAGTTTGAGAATCTTAAGCTTATTATCCCAAACATGCTATGAAGTTAAAGTCCTAAGCACGGTGAGACAAAGTTTAAATCTGAAAAATGAAACCCGACCAACCTTCCTTGAAATACAGGAAATCCAACATGCCCACGTAAAATTAGACTCATAATAATTTTGAGAGTAATTGGCCAAGAAAACTGTTTGGTGCACAAATATGCAGTACATCAATTCACATTTTGTGTAGGTGATAGAATTAAAATGTAATGAATTAAAGTTTATATAGAATTAATTATAATTTGATGATAGAAGTTATGTAAATATAAAATGATGCGTGTTAAATGTTAATATATGAATGAGTAAAGGGACTCAAAAAAGGAATTGGTCTGCGAGTGAAATAATCTGGCTTGGTACTCAGAAGGGCTTGGTGGGAAATCTGTGAAGCAGAGGGTTTTAAATTTGATAACATGCAATAGTGGATATTGCTATTCTTCCAAAGCTGCAATCTTCAGAAGCAGTGGTCTTTCAATTTTAACACACTTTATGACTATTGGATCTTTCCGACTCAGTTCAGATACAGAAAAAAGCAGCAAGACTGTTTTGATTTCAGCCATAGGAAGAGATCATTAGCAAAAGGCATGTTCTTATTTCCTATGCTAATTTTAATGTCAATACATGCTTGTTGATATTTTGAAACTACTACTTCAAAAAGAAACTATACAACAATAATATCCCAAATCCCAAAGCAAAACCACATCCAAGTTCATAGATTCCAGAAAGAAAATAGAGTAAAATTACTCTATCAAACATGTCATGACAAAATGCTAGAAAAATTGCTATTATATACAAATAGACAAAAGAATCTGAAATACACACGGTTTCGTCCGTGTGAATTGAAGAACAGTAATAGCACAGCCTTAATAAATGTCCCTTCGTTTTACGGCGATGTATTTTCCAAAACAAATTTTTTTTCTTCTTATTTTCATATCTTTCCTTATACACCTACTTTTCCCAAAACAGAAACTCGTGTTTCCTTTTCCTCTCTTCCCCCCCATTATTAGTCCTTTACACTTTGAAAAAACAAGTATAAAGGAAAAATATAAAAAGTAATCAAGTGTGGAATTAATAATGTTATGTGATATATTTATATGGTGTGTAATGCTTCTGTCCCAAAAGATTTTGCCATGGATATTTTATTCTTACAGTTACTATATTCACGAACTTTATCTTACATGTTAATGACCATTAGTAAAATTAATTTTAAATGATATTGATTTTGAAGTGATATAATATACATTTAAATTTGTTTATTATAAAAATAAAGTTAGTAATAAAATTTAATAACAAAATTTTTATTTAACGTAAAAACTATTTAAAATAATTTTAATTTAGAATAAATTCTAGACTTAAAATTAATTCTCCAATATATAACTAAACATGCAAAATTTATCTAAAATTAAATTAACAGATATTTTAATGTGAATCTAGAAAATCCAACATAAAAATAAAAATTTACTCTGGTTCGGCCAGATTGTTTGAATTATTGCACTGATGACTCGCTATTCATGTAAATTTCGTCACTGACCCACCAATCTCAAACGAGGAACACATTTGCGCTAGCTTACAGTCCATGGATACGTTGACGTTGCATATACATTTTGACGCAGAAAGTGTTCAATTATTTGTCCAAATTTACAACATAGCAAAGATATCAAATGCTTTTCTTTTCTTTTTAATTTAATATGGAACCCCTTCTTGCCTTTATATTACAGGATCAAATATCATTTAAAACTTTTAGTGCTCATCTGATGAAGATATAGGAAAGGAGGAAGGATGCTTTTCTTGTGCTTATCTATCTTTTAACAATAATAACAGTACTTAAAGAAAAACACTGGTAACAACACATAAGTATTTTATCTTCAGGGTCAATATGAACACATAAAATGCAAACTACTAGCGGCAAACTATAATTTTTTTATACTAGATCATCGCAGTGCTGAATTTTTCTTTCTTTCTATCTTCTTTTTTTTCCTGGAAATTCAGCAATATGTAATGAAGGAAACAATATTACATCACCTTGTGAGCCAACATTGATCATCTAGTTATCGATTATATTCTCAAACACGCACACTTTTTAGCACAAATATTGTACACGTTATTTCACATAGTTATCTTTCCAATTCAGTTCTTGATCAGTGACAAAGAAATGCAGCAAGACTCTTATAATTTCACCTATAGGAAGGGATCATTAGAAAAGAAAAGCATGTTGTTATTTACTGTGTCAATTTTAATGAAACTAAGTAAAAAATGGCATGAAAAATCCAGACAGAATTATTATATCAAACATGGCATGAAAGAATGCTGGAAAAGATAAAACTAAGTAAATGGAAGGTCTTTCAAGTTTCAAAGCATAATATTAAATAAGCCAGAAGAATTGCTTTCGTCCGTGTGAACTGAAAAGTACTAGTACAGCCTGAAGAAGTGTGGCACCGTCTTATGACAATGTATTTCCCAAAACAAAAATTTGTTCTTATCTTTCTTTCCTTTCACCCTTACCTTTCCCAAAATTGAATGTAGAAACTCGTCTGTCCTTTTGCTCTCTTCCCCTTTAGTCATTTACACTTAAAAAGACAAGCATAAAGGAAAAGTAGAGAAAATGAAGAGTAGGATTAATGTTACTGTGATTTATTTTATGGTATGCAATACTTCTTTCCCAAAATTTTGTCCATGAATAATTTTTACTTAAACTTATTTTTACTAACCTTATCTTGCGTGTCCAAGAATTTGTCGTTCAAATTTTCCCTTTCATTATCCAGGGTTCTGTCCGATTGTTTGAATTATTGCACTAATGACTCACTGTTGATCATTGTAAATTTTGTCACAGACCGACCTGGCCACCTATCTCCAACGAGAAATTAACGCGTATGCGCTACCTTACAGACTATGAATGCGTTGACTTGCATATACATTGTATATCTTCTTGACTGTTGACGCAGAAACTGTTCAGTCTTGCAGGGGCAGAAATGTATCAGTCTCATAGAAGCTAATTAAAAGACAATATTTTTCCTCAGTTAGTTTTAGATTTCTAAAACATTTGAGGAGACGTATGGTGGAAAGCTCATTATGATTGTATAACTGTATTGCCCAGTCAGTTCAGTGTTAAATTATTTTGTCTAAATTTACAACTTAGAAAAGATATTAATTGCTTTGTTTTATAATTTAATTTGTTGCCCCCTTCATGCCCTTTTATTGCAGGATTGCATTTAATGTAAAACTTTTAGTGCTCAATCGACGAAGATATAGCAGAGGAGGAAGGATCTTTAAGAATAACAGTTCTCAAATAAGAACAATGGTAACAACATAAAACTGTTTTATTTTCAGTGTCAATACATAAAGTTGAAACAAGGTGTGACAGACTAGATTATACGTAGATCAGCGCCGCGATGAAGGAAACAATATTACATCGGTTCATTATTTACCTTATGAACCAACATTGATCATCTAGTTTTCAACTATATTCTTAAACAAGGACACTTAAGCACAAATATGTTACAGATTATTTCACCTAGTTATCCAACGGATTCAGTGTTTGATCTGTGACAGCATGCACCTAACATCCTTACTGTTAGGCCTCTCCTTGGGATCATCCATGGTGCAAAAGCATGCAATCTTCAAAACCAAAAGCATCTGTTCCTCAAGCCCATTCCCCAGAAGCTTGGTATCAATTGCCTCCTTGGGATCCTCAGAACTCAAGATCTTCCTCATCCACTTGACCAAACTCATCTCTTCAGTGTTCTGGAAGAACTCATCAGAAGGAAGCCTCCCAATCACCAACACACCAAGTATAACCCCAAAACTGTAAATATCACACTTATCAGTGAACTTAAGTATCTGATGATACTCAGGAGCAATATAGCCCACAGTGCCGGCCACATTGGAGGTTGTTATGTGAGTCTTGTAATCAGGCATTGCCTTTGCAAGCCCAAAATCAGCTATGCGGGCCTCCATGTCATCATCAAGAAGAATATTAGCAGGCTTGAGATCCCTATGGATAATTCGCGGGTTGTGACTCATGTGAAGGTATTCAAGTCCAGCAGCCACACCAAGAGCAATCTTGTGCCGCAACAACCAATCCAAGTCAGCCTCGCCCCTTTCAACTTTGCTAAGAGTGTCCTGCAAGCTCCCATTTTTCATGAACTCGTACACAAGGTAGTGACAATCGGGCCTAGACACGTGGGCAAGCAGAGGCAAAAGGTTTCGGTGTCTAATTTGACCCACAGTGTTGATCTCGGATCGAATTTGCCTCATTTTCTTATTAAGAGCCTTGCTATCCTCTTCTGCCAATTCAGCACCATCTTTAGGAGGCTGAACGACTTTCTTTATGGCAATCATTTTGCCATTGCTTCCAGGTAACTCAGCCTTGTAAACTTCCCCACAGCCACCGCGTCCAATGATTTCCAACGAAGCGATTCCTTCTTCTTTCTCCAAGAAGGCCAAATCCTCTGCTTTCTTAATCAAGGGACTATAAATATCAGGGCCTACTCTTCTTCCTCTTCCTTTGATCAACGCCAGAGCCAGTTTGAACAAGAGAGAAAAGACGAATCCAGATAAGGTCCCAGCCAGTGCCCCTGCCACAAACCCCAGAATCCACCCTGCAAGTTTTCTCTTACTGTGCTTGTGTTTAGAATGGTGAGGTGAAGGACCAGGTGCAGCAGCAGCAGAATGAGAAGAAGTATTGGATTTTGTCTTGTTGTGTTGGAGTTTGTTAGGAGCAGGAGCAGGAGCTTCATTGGACAAGAGGTTACGTCTGGAGAGAAGGGTGTTGGGCGAGGATGATAGTGGGAAGCTGAGAGAGGGTTCCAGGAAGGAGTTACCGGACATGTTGAAATGTCGGAGGTTGCGGAAAGACAGAACAGAGGGAGGGACTCTTCCGATGAAGAGGTTGTCGGCGATGGAGAGGGTTACCAGATTGGGAAAGTACTTGAGGAAATTGAGGTTGCCGGAGAGTTTGTTGGAGGAGATATCCAACACGCGGAGGCGCGTGAGAGAGGACAATTCAGAGGGGACCTCACCGGAGAAGATGTTATGGGAGAGGTCGAGGATTTCGAGCTTTCTGCAGTCAACGATTTGGGAAGGGAGTCGGTCAACGAGTTGGTTGTCGGAGAGAGAGAGTTCTTTGAGCTCTGTGAGGAGTCCAATGGCAGTGGACAAGAAACCATTTAAGTGCATGGATTTGAAGACGAGTCTGGTGATTCGGAGGACGTAGGTTTGCTGGCCGGAGAGTCTTGGCTCGCAGAAGACGCCCTCTGTTTCACATGCCTCACTTGCCTCGAGTTGACCGTTGACTCCGAGGTCCTTTTGCAGAGCTACCAGTGCCTTGAAATCTGAAGGGTAGAGATCATCAAGTTTGGCGTTGATGGAAATTAAGACAAGAAATAGTGAATAGAGGAACAGGTGAGTTTTCCCAACCATTGTTACACTCACTTTGCTTCGCATTCAGTTCTGCCTCCTTTTCTTTACTCTTATAGCCCCAAACCGTGTGGAAAACTTTGCACTGCACTAAGTCTATTTCTTTGAACTTTCTTCCAGAGTTTCAGTAGGTAAGTTTCCCACTTCTGTTTTTCATTGCTTTTTTTTTTTTTTTTTCTCACCTTTATTTTAGTTGACTTTCAGATTCATTTCATTTGTCTTCATTCAGCAATGCAAAAATACATTTTTTTTACTCCAAGGTCTGCTCTGAGTGCTCCTATGAAGGAATTTTAAATTAGCAATGTACATTCATCATTTCGTCGTTTCTACGGCTGAGGGCTATGACTTGACAAATGACAATCATTCATCAAACCACAAATTCAGTAAACGGTTACTGCAGATGTTAATGAAACAAACATCACATGGCTTGTATTTAAATTACTAAGCTTTTATAATTCAAAATATTTTAACCACTTTTTTTCAATTCTTTTTTTTTTTTGTTAAATTTTTTAAGACTATTTTAGTGAAAGTGATTTTATCACGATGTTTATATATGCACCTACTTATATTTATATATGTAACTCATTAATCATTATACATATAAAATTTATATCATTTACATAAAATTTTCTTTTTATTTAAAATTTCTGTAATTTGAAAGCATAATTTCCAAATATGTCATGGGTTACTCGATTTACGCCTGTGGAGGATAATAATAACTAAGAAGCCTTGCAGGTTTTGCTAATTTATGAATCAGTTATCACTTGTAAGTAATTACCGAGTTCATATCACCGAGCACATAAATTCGTTGGTCAGTAATAGTTTTAATTTAATTAAAAATTTTATGATGTTAACTCAAATTATTGAATGTCTAATGTGATGTATAAATATCAGTGATCTTAGATATGCATACATATTCATCATATATGTATATCTCAAGTTGGGAGACATCAAATTTTTAAATTAATATTAATATTTAGAAAAATTAGTTATAAATTTATGATTAAGAGATATTACATAAAATATTTTTTGATAATTGACGTTTCAGTTACTCACATTTTACAATATTTTATACAGTGATATTTCATTTATTTTTTTATTAGTTAGAATCATTCATTAATTAAAATTCTTTGTAGGTAATTTTTAGATATTAATAATAAAGTCTTTGTAGGTAACTCTTTTTGAGACATCCACAATAAACCTTTTCTAGGTAACTCTTTTTAAAACATCGACAATTAGTTTTGAAACTATCATTTTAGCTAATTTTTAGGATTAATAATTGATCTCACAAACTAATAAAAGATTTTTTAGTATATGTTGTCCTTACTTACATGCTTTCTGTAAAACTTTTCATAAGGTTATCCATTTCATAATTGCTCCAAACTAAGTAGCCTTAATTGTGAAATTCTAAATTGATGGACTACCGAAAAGTAAATGCATCTGTTAATATAGATAATGTCAATTAATTCCTTTAAGTTGTCCTCAATTATACATTCTTACCCTTGCATAATCTTTGGATTCCTTTCTTTTGAGTGTATATTTGATTCATTCATATATCCCTTAGAAACTTGCCACGAGTCACTCTTTATTTGTGTTTCATATCTTTTACATCAGCGATTACTCATCACCTTTGTCAACACTCAAATATTACACTATGAGTTCATCTTACTTGATTACTTTATATTACGCTTCTCATCACTATAAAATATTCTTCAAAATAAGTTAATTCTTTTAAAATATAGGAATTATCAAAATAAATTTTTATCTACAAAACTTTTTCAACACAATCATGAATTGAAATCTCATTAACATACTAAACTTTTTTTTTTTTTAGTTTTTTTTCTTAACTTTATTTTTTTAGGTTAAAATATTGTTTTGGTTTGTTATGTTTTTGCATTTTCTCATTTGGTCTTTTATATTTTAAAATTTTTAGTTTTGTCTTTTATGTTTTTAAAAAGACCAATTTAAGTCATTTAAAAATAAATTTTCAATTTCATTTTTTATGTTTTCTTATGAAAAGTACTTAAATGAATTTTTTTTTAAAACATAAAGAATAAAATTGAGAATTTTAAAGCATGAAGAATCAAAATGAAAGTTCCAAAACACAATGGATTAAAATGGAAAAATGTAAAAACTTAAAAAATCAAATGATATTTTATTTTTAATAATTTTTTTATTTTGATTCTTTATTTTTAAAATTTTTCATTTTAATTTTTTATGTTTTAAAATTTCCAATTTCATTCTTTATGTTTTTAAAATAAATTTATTTTAGTCATTTTTTTGACAAAAAAAAAACTAAAATGGATCTCTTGAAAAACATGAAGGATGAAGTAAAAATTTAAAACATAAAGGATTAAAATTAAAAAAAATGCAAAAACATAATGAATTTAAAATATGTTTTAGCCTTTCTTTAAATTCATTGTTTTCAACTATTTTTTTTTAACAAAAAGATATCTAATTTTTTTTAAAGGCTTAAATATAATTTTGGTCTCCTTATTTTTTAAAATTTACAATTTTGATCTAATAATCAATTCTACATACATTTTTTTTTTATATTTTTATAATTTAATTAATTAAATATTTTTTATGCAACTTTAAATAAAAATGTTAGGTTTAGAATTCAATTAAAATAAAATACAAGAAATAAAACATAGACAAAAATAAAAATTAAATTAAAATTACATATTTTAAAATAAGAAGATCAAATATTTTTATTTTAAATTGGAAGGATCAAAATTATAAATTTAATAAAATAGAAAAATTAAAATTATATTTAAACTTTTAACTACAAGTTTAATCTTTGGTGTACATAAAAAAAATATTAAAATCATAAAAAAAGTGTAAAAGAAGTTAAGTACCAAAAAAATATAATATTAATTTTATATTATAAATTAAAATACATAATTTAAAAATTGATTGTCTTATTCTTCCTTTTTTTCATCGTTATATATCAGGGAAGTGCCTCTCTACTATTTTTTAAAAAATAAAAGTAAAACAAAACAAAAGAGAGTGAGTGGAGGTTAAATAGAAATTGCTAAGGTAGGAGTTGGAACTGAATGTGGTCGGATAGTTTGTAAAATTAGTTAAGGGACAAAAAATCTAAATAAATATGGAAATCAAATTAGGGTATCACCTATGTTAATAGTTATAAATTTTTATTGTTTTTTTCTCTCTTTCAAATATGTATTTCACACGTTATTTTTAAAATTAATAAAAAAATTTATTCACAATCATCTTAAATTATTTTTTTTTTATTTTTATTTTATATATTTGATCTTTTTAATTTTTGTCATTTTTAATCTATAATTTTTATTTTTAAATTAAAATTTAATAGTTTTTAAAAGAAATTATTATTGTTAAAATAATCATACAATAAAATTTAAATAATTAAAGTATAATTTATATTTTAAAATATTTATTTATTATAAGTTTTAATTATATAAAAAATAAATATTTATCTTTGCAATATATAGATTGAAATACTAGTTTTAAGAAAAGTGTAAATATATTAAAATGTAAAATGTAATTTATTAAACATAAAAGTTTGTGGAATAATTCACTCTCTTCATTAATAGTCTTTTTCTTATTATTATTACTATTTGAGCATCGCATTTATTTTAATATTTAAAATTATAAAAAAATAAGTATAATTAATTTAAAAGTATAACTAAATTTTTTTTAAATACTTCAACTTTTGTCTTCCATTTCTACAAATAAAAAAGGTAAAAGTACATTAAGGAATTAAATCATTCTCTTTTAAAAATGTTATAATTTAATAAGAGATGAATGGTGCAAATATAGTCTAATTACAAAATTTTTTACACCATTAACTAATTGAAAATCACTCTTAATATAATTTTTAAAATAATTATTACAAAACTCAATAATTATAAATACATGCTAATATATGATTAAATAATAATATAAACAATTTTTAGGCTATTATTACCTACAGATTAAATTCTTTTATAAAATTAATAAATAGATAGTTGTTCAAAGTCAATAGTCGGATTTGGGTAATTTCTTCGACGTATATTTTGGGCATCAAGGACAATTCTAAAACCATAATAAACACGAGTCAAGTCTTCGATGCTTTAAAACGAATTATTAGGTTTTTAATTCTCTATCAAACTGACTTGGTCAGATTGGTGTGTTTCAATATGGGGACAAAACACAAAAGCAATGTATATCCTTTTTGATTTATTTTGAAAATTTCTCCTCCATTACTGAACCTCTTCCCATTCGTTACTCATACAAGCCCACTTGTATCTTTCTTTTTCTGTTCCTCCCTTTTACTCTCTGATTGTGACTGTCACTGTTGTCATTTTAGGAGGAATGATAAAAGGAAGACCCAGTCAGACAAAAATAAAAGAAAATTCATGTTTACAACTTGTATCACTTAAACACTAGTGTAACTTCAAAGTTCTACAACACACTTTATTAGCAATGATCTCAGCTGCCCAAACAGATGGTGCTTCTGAGAACTCAAGAGCTAGCCACTAGCTAGTACACATAAACATTATCTTATCCACCATGTCAAATGTCACTACACAAGGCACAACAACTTACCACACTAAGAAACATTAAAAAATAAAAAATAAAAATCTCTCAAACCAACATTAAACATAACCAATCAATAAGAATGTGTAACAATAGTACACTACATGAGTCCTTCTCTTACTCTTAATCTTACTCTTACTCCACACAACAGCGATACATGAAGTACTTCTCCATCTGGCGCCCACATTCAGCACACACAACCTTCTGGGGTATGCCGCCAGTGCTCCCAGGGAGGATCAACCGATTGCAGTGATGTGCGGATTTGTTTTTGTCGAGATAATCATTAATTGCTTGCACCACACCATCTTCCTCAATCCTATCCTTCCACTTATCAAAGTCCTGCAAACAGGTTAGAGCACTGTCACCCTTGGCTCTGGCCATTTCGGTGGGGCCCCTGCAGAAAATTGCCCAACCTCGATCACTGCCATCGAAGCTCAGCACAGTCATGACTTCGCTCATGATCTCGTCGTTTTCCACTGTTCTTCCGTGCTGCAACTTTGAGTACAGCATGCTCTCTAACCTTGTCCAGAAGAACCATATGGATGTCACGTTGGGCCAAAAGTAACTGAACTTTCTTGTGCTGAAGGTCTTGATCATCTTCTGCATACGCTCCTTTGCGTTGCTCTTTCCCACGTACGTCATCTCTAGATCGAATTTCCCAGCTTTTGCTACACTCTGTGCACTGCTTGTGAATTTTTCAATCCACTCCAGGTCTTCGCCTCCATACAGGCATATCAGTCTTCCCTCTGTCATCTGTCAACACAATTTTTATCTGTCAATATTCAAAATGAGATTAATTTGCGACTAAAGATTATTATCATCAATATTTTTTCTTTAAATTTCAGACCTTCTCCAACTGAGTATCAAAAACTAATTGTTTAAAATACTAAAATTTATTTAAAAGATTGACTTTTCTTAACAGATATTGTTTAATATAATACAAATTAAAAAAATTAAAACTTTAATTATATATTTTAAAATATACCATTATTCATCAATTATATTACATTATTTCACTTTGGTTCTGACTTTATAATTAAGGAATGCTTTGGATTGTCATTCACTAAGAAGCAGGTTTAGTACAGTGAAGGACTAAATTAACTGATCCACCATTTTAATTTTAGAGACTAAACAGGAGTTTGTTCTTAGTTTGGAGTACTATTCTCTCGGTCTATTTTTATTTGTTGGTTAAAGTAGTAATGCACACATCTTTAAGAAAATAATTGATATGCAATAATTTTTATAATACCTTTATTAGTTACACTATATAGTTAGTTATATATTTATCTGAGCATTTAATTTGTTAGAATATTATTGGAAAAAGAATAATTAAATTTTCTTATATTCTAACGTAACAAATAATTTAAAGTAGAGAAATATTTCAAAAGTCATGAATAAAATGAGATGGAGTATCTTGTTACCCATTCCAAAACTGCAGGATCAATGCCATCAACAAGCAGCTCAAGACTCCAAATCTCTTGCTTCCACAAGGATTCTTCTTTCTCACTTGTGAAGGGGAAGGCCAAATTTCCCCAAATCCATATCATATGGACAGCATTAGGAGAGGACAATCTGCCTTGTGGATCAAGGGCCACTAAAATAGCTGTCTTAGAGAAATTCCACACTTCTTTGATGTACTTAACTGCTGATGGTTCAATGATGAAAGGATCACAGACACTGTACCATACCATCAATGATTGCAAATACTCAAACTTCTGTTTGTTCATATCATTCCAGGTCGCTTTGTCCACAATTGGGACCCATACCATCTCATAGTGTGTGTCACTCCTCAATCGTGCATCTTTGTACAAATTATCAAGTACCAGGATTTCTTCTTGTGAAAGATCAAGATCTGATATGAGCAGCAACACATGTTTCCTCCTCAGTACCTCGAGACTAACCTGTTTGTAAATAAGTAAATGTTTTAGACCATGGTACGAAATAAGGTTTATTTACACAAGAACTTCATGTTACTAAAATCAAACCCTTGATTTTGTAGTTCCATCCACAAGTGGAAGAATATCATCCTTGGCATATATCAGTGCTCTGAGAATTTTCATGTTGTCTACATGGACTGTCTCGAAAAGACGTATCAGATTATGGAAGGCCTCTATGTGCCTCTTGTCATCTGCACCAAGTTAAGGATTCAATTGTCAAATATGCTTCATTCTAGATAAAAAATTTATCCAACAATTACCGAAATTCTCAAACAGCACATTCAAAACCCTTTAAAGTAGTCCAATGCTGTATGAAGAATCTTGAGTTCAGGTTGCAGATATATATCCAAATTAATCAAGTTACTAACTATAATTTTCAGTAGCGTACCCACCTATATATTGGTAGCAAAGAACCAGTTGGTTCTTGAGGTGCTCATATATACTACTGACTTTGTGAGCCAGACTAGATAATTCCCATGCCTCTGTGGTTGATGAAATGGACCTGCAATCAACAAAATGGGGTCACTACCATTTCAAAAAACAAATGAGTTGATGTAACTGATGGAACTCTACACTATGCTTACTCATTTCTCATTCCTACTAGGCTAGAAATTTGTGAGGCACAAGCCACAATACTTCGAATGACCCAATAGGAAGCAATAGGAATGTGAGTACTGGCAACAGACATAGGAGGTGTGTCCTCTGATATGTATTCAAATGGTAGCTCCTTGAATTCAACAATGCACATGGTTACATCCATTGCCGCTTTCACGAGCCTAATGAGTGCTTCAAAATGGGGTTTCAAGGACATGAAATTCTCAGCAATGTCAGGCAGTTGCTTAAGGAGGGCCACAGACTTGGCAAGTGTATTTTCAGCACTCAACTGAGCAACAAGCCAAAACTCTCCAAAAATAACTGCAAAGGCTGCTAAGGTTAACACAACTTTCGCATGCCATGCATAGCTAGACATGTAATTCAGTAACACCATTGTTGATGAATGTGCATCTCCACCTCCCGAGCACTTGCATGATAGCTGCCAATATAGTCAGGAACTGCTCTTTAGTAACTTATCTAGATCCTTTAATTTTAGACTTTAGAAAAGGGAAATTGATCGAAATGAACGAGAAAATACTTTAACATATTCAAGAATCGCTTGATGAGATAAATAGTCCAAAGAATTCCAAAAGACAAAACCGAAGACTTTTGTTATAAATACTTGCAACAAAATGCATATCAAAGCTACCTAGCTAAGTTCGTCTTCTTTTAAAGTAATGATATAGGAGATTCGCATACTATATATACACAATGACATTCTTTATTTCTTTCTATTTTTTCTTTCTTTCTAATTCCATCATATCAAATATCATATTATGGAAGATGTTATGGTACCCTTTGTTACTTAAAAGTTTTGGAATAGTTGAACATGTTTAAAGAGAGAGAGAATTGAAAATTTTTCAATAATAATTCAAAACTCTAAAATTTTTTTAGAATATCAAAAAATTTCTCATTGCATCTATACTACTTCCTCTTATATCTCTTTTTCTCTTTGATGTTTATAGGCACATGAGTGTCATGAATCATTATTATTTTTTATTCATGCATTAATCCTCAAGAGGATGGTGCTATTTTTATTTTGTAAACAATATATATAAAAAGAGTTATAATATATAAACACTTATATATATCATACATTTTATTAGTACATATTATTTTTTTCTCTTATCATATTATATTAACTATTATAGTTATATTTCTTTCTCTTTCCTTTTTTTAAGTCCTAAATAAAATTTGATGTCTATCAAATTTTTTTCACATGAAAAATATATTTTTACACATCTCACACCTATGATGGGAAGAGAGAGAAAAAAAAAGGGATCAAAAAGAAAAATGTTACTGTCTATCCTATTTTGGGATGAATTTGGGTGAAAAAAAAAAAGATGAGAAGAAAAAAAAAAGTAGAAAAAATGAGTGATAAATGATGTGATAAAAAAGATTAATAAAAAGAAGAAAATAAAGTGAAAATGAGAAAAAAGAGATAATAGATATGTAAATATAGTTATTCAGGATAGAAATAAAAAATATTAATCATCTACCTCATTTTGGGGTGAATTTTAGTAATAGGAAGAAAAAAAAAATTAAAAATCATAATAATAAATATGATAAATGATATGATAAAAAAAATAAGAGACAAATAAGAAAAAAATAAGATAAAAATGATATGAAAAAAATGTATATTTAAAATAAGAAAAATAATTATATGAAAAATAATGTGATGCGATAAAAATGTAAGAAAGAGGTAAAATGATGCGTCACCTGCATGTAAAAGTGAGGCGTAAAATAATAAGTTTGATATATTAATTGGATGCCATAAGAAAAAAAGAAAAGCATATTCTATGGAGAATTAAATAAGGAAAGGAATCACTCTTTACAACCGCGACAACATTAGTAGTATTTTAGGAAATAAGGAAACACATTTTATCCTTGATAATAGTAACAACTAGTAACTTTTATAAAAGTTAAGATTCATATAAAAAGAACCTCGCACGAAATTTTGTTTATGATATAAGCCAGCGAATCAAGCATGTCGAACTCAGCCAGAGCAGCAGTCATCTCCAATGCATCTTGATCTCGCTTTACCTGCCAAATGGACCACATACAATAATAATCTATTCCAATATAAAAAAATAAACAATTGGTCAATCATTCCACACATGCATGCATGACTACATACATAAAAACTCGAGAGAAAACACCTTATTTATATCAGTAAAAAAAAGTAAAAAAATAATTTTTATATTAGTTACTTGGAAGTTATATCAATAACTATTTCTGATTAACTGACAAGATATTATTAAAGTCTATAATAGTTAAACACGATTATATAAATGTAATTCTTACTTCATAACCCTCAACAGTGCGAGCAATGAATCGAACCAAAATTTCATCAACAATTTGGAGAATGGGTTTGACATCAATTTCACGACCATCAGGGGCATGTGTGGCCTGAACTTGCTTGGTCATGGCACTGTCATCAGAAGTGGAGAACATGCGTCTCTCCTTCCTTTGAAGCGTCTTAGGGGTAGGTGGTGGTGCGCGAGTTTGAATGTTCATGTTGATGAAATGGCTAATGATATCAAAAGGCACAATGCATAACACTAAGTGGGAGGGAAATAAATGTTTTTGGCTTGAGTATACTTGGTTGCACTAGTAACATATATATAGAAGCATGAAGTGGAATAAAGCTTCATTGAACAAGTTCCTTGCTTGCAAGAGGGTATAAAACAAAAGCTAAAGCGATCATCCTATTTATTAGGATAAGAATACACGTCATTTAATTAGCTGTGGTGGCCCCTGCTCTGTGATCTACATTACATGCATATGTAGAGCCATAGATAGACAAAGTGAACATTTCAGTTTTTTCCTGATTCATAATAACGTTAGCATATATAACTCTTAAACATTAGTTTCATAACCTTGGAAAAAAAAAGTCATATCTAACGCTTTTGTGACATCAAAGATGCCAAGTCACTAGGCTTACCTCAGTAATTTCATTAATTTTAATCATAACTTTTCTGTATTTTTTTTTATATGCGTAA
This sequence comes from Pachyrhizus erosus, assembly GCA_026544285.1. Classification (NCBI taxonomy): domain Eukaryota; kingdom Viridiplantae; phylum Streptophyta; class Magnoliopsida; order Fabales; family Fabaceae; genus Pachyrhizus; species Pachyrhizus erosus. The sequence goes on from JAMLFT010001322.1 coordinate 28,197, forward strand.
AGATATTATATGATATTTTCTGCTTACCTTTTTATAAGACACAATTTTAAATAAATAAATAATTTTTAATATAAAATATTTTATAATTTTCATAAAATTATTATTTTTTATTTTTCTTATGTGTTCTTAACGATTATGAATATGTATTTTTCGTTATTAAAATAATTTTTTTTATTAATCTATTAGTAACATTTAAAAAAATTAATAAAATTGACTTAATTTATTATTTTTATTAATCTATATGATTATTATCCAAAATATCTTATAAAAAGATGAGAGGGAATGTATAATAAGAGAAGTGATATACATATATATAATAATTAATATTTCTGGTCTTTATTAACTAATTCATTAAAATTAAAAAATTTAATTAGATTAGTTAGAAATATTAAAAATTTTAAATTATTTTTTAAATAAAACTAACCAACATTAATAATGTTTATTTTTTTTTATTATAATGTAATTCTAAAATTGATTTTAATAAAAAATATGTTTAAAAAAATAAGTAATATAGGAGGTAAATTAAATTGAACCTTATAAAAAAATTAAATTAAATTTTTAATTTAAATCTTTTAATAAAAAAGACAGAAGATAGCAATATATATCTATGTAAGATAGTCTTTCCAATCACATCCTGTCTACCTACCAAGGATTGTTCTATTCTCCAAATTAAAGTTGAGGTAAAATCAAAGGAAAAAGAATTTTGTGCGTGGGCCAGGGGGTGGGGGATTAAAATTAGTCAAAATAGTTAAAATTTTTTAAGGGAAATTGATCCAATGCGAAGCAAGTCAGTGTTATAGCGTGCAAATAGTAAATCAAGTATCTTAGTTTTTTCTATAAGTATAACTATAATGAAAAGAGGCAAGATTAATAAAAAGAAATCAACTACTGAAAGAAAGAATGTTCGAATTTTTTACAACCAAAAGCATTGCTTGTCAGCTTTTTTAATTATTTATACTTTATTTTAAGACTGTAAAGATTTATATATATATATATTTAATTATATTATCAATTTTATCGATAATTAATTTTTATTAATAAACTTAATTGATATTTTTTATAGAGTTTTTTAATTATATTTTTTTATTTACAATAACCTAATTCCATACTATACTTAAAGAGATCAAATTCAGATTATTCATATCAAGTAAAGATTTATATACTTTTAACTAATTAAAAATTATCTTAAACATATTTTTTTAAAAAATTATTATAAAACTCATTAATTTTTAATTATAGGATAATTTGTTAGTAGATTAGAGTGTAAAAACATTTTATATTACTTATGTATTCTAATTCAATTCTACTTTTAATTTGTCATATTAACATATCTTTATTTTTATATATCAAAAGTTGCTTATTTTAGAACAGAATAAATGACTAATATAGTTTTTGAAATAAAAAAAATTAAATAAGTTTTTAAATTTTTTTAAGACTTTATTTAAATAATCAAAATTAATTATTTTTTTTTATTTTGGTTCTTAAATTTTGATATTATTATTATTTAAGTCTATGAACTAGGAACGAAAATGAGAATGAGAAAAAGAGAAAAAATTTAAAGAGTAAAATAAAATATTAAAAAAATTAGAAACTTATTTGAGTTTATGTTAATTTTAAGTACTAAAATGAGAGAGTAAGTTCATTTACTCTTTTAGAACATGTTCAGAAACTAATGGGGGGCTATTTATGTGTTATATCACCATCTCTCAGTTTCGTTTATTGAAAGATATATGTTTTTTAAAGCACATACAGCTATGAAGAATCTTTGAGTTATACTTTTATCATGTGACATGAGTGACATACTAGTTGTATTTTCTATTTTATTTTTTGTATCAGCAATAAAGGTGTTACTATTTTATTTAAACATCTTAAACCGATTTAGTGTGGATAAAGAAATTACATTAGAGGAATTCATACAAAAATCAAAACTGATTTATTTTTCTTAAAAAAATAAAGTATTAGAAATAAGAATAGGATGTTTGGGTTCCTTATGTGTTAGTCAAGGATGTGTCTATATTTTGGGCCTGTAATGACCATGCCATCTTATTACAGATTCACCATGTATTTTATTACCACAAAAAAAAAATGAAAAGTGTGTTTGAGGTCTCCACTCATTTAGCACCTTTGTTAAATGTGTGTTTTGGGGTATGTTTTCTAAATTAATTTTAAAATGAAGTTATTTGTATTTAAATATTTTTTATCTCATGAAAGTAAGTTTCCTATAAAATTTAGGAATAAATTACAGTAAAAAAATTTAATTTTTTTTAATTAAACATAATACCTCTTTTATTATATATTTACACTAGCCTTTTTATTAAACATTGTTTCACATGTATTAAACATAGAAACTACCAACTATATCCTCTTGTTAACTCTAGAGAAATAAAAATGATATTCTATACTGTCTAAAATATAGCAACAACATTTAATATCATTAAAATATAAAGAGTATTAATAATACATTATTTTTAATATACTTTTTTTATTATTAATTAACAAACAATATAAATTATAAAATTATGAACAAAATTTATTTTTAATAAGTAAAACTCACAAAATTTAATAATTTTTAATAGATCTTAATTAATAATAAATAATTTGTTTTAAAAAGTATACTAAAATATTATCAATATTTCTCTTATAATAATAATTGTTGTTCTCGTTAAGTTTGCTTTTTATAAGATTAAATAAAAAAAATAATGTAAAATGTAAGACTAATTTTATAATGAGTTAAATATAAAATTTAGTCCATGTAAATAAAATAAATTTTGTTTTTGGTTAATAAAAATAATTTGTCTCTTTTTTATCCTTTATTTATAAAAATGTGTTAGATGTAGATTTTATTTTTTTATAAAAATTATCTATTTTTAATCTTTTATTTATGAACATGAAGATCACATATGATATATTTTCATAAATGAATGACTAAAAGAATGATTTATTTTGGAGAGAGTAAAAATAAAAACAATTTTATTTGTATATATTAAAAATGTATTTAATTTATTTTTTAAATCTTTTTCTTTAACTTTGATCTTGTTATTTAACAAAAATTCATTTATATCTTATTAAATAATTTAATACTAAAACGTGTATCCGTGCATTGCACCCATACATTTTAAAGAGTATTTAGAATAATTTTTTAATAAATTAAAAATTATATAAACATCATTATACTAATAAAAAATATTTAATAAGAATATACAGTAATTTATTTATATGCATAATTGTCAATTTAAATTATCAATTATTTCTTAATAATATTGAACTATTACTAAATCATTTTAAATTAAGTGTTCAATAAAATTTAAAAATATGTTGAATTAAATTAGTTTTTTTCTATTTTAAATCGAAATTTTTATTCAAATATATTTTTATTAAAATATTTTTTATTTTTTA
>JAMLFT010001323.1:0-31591 GCA_026544285.1 Pachyrhizus erosus
AATATAAAATATATAAAAATAAAAATAATTATTAAATAACATTTAAAAAAATTAATTTATCTACCTACACAATAATAAAGAAACTCAAATGACATGAATTATCATAATTAGATTTCACCAAATATTACTTTCATTCACAAGATGCACAACATTTGTTCTGAACTTCAATATTAATATCAATCAAACAAATGTTATTTAAACCTCAATTCCTTATGTGAAAAGAGTCTAAGTTCCTTCATTAACTATTAATCTCTTGTACGCTTAATAAAAAAACTTATTTTAAGCTTTATGACCCAAATACAATCAACAAACTAAACATTATTCCTAGTTACGAGATTTATTGGACATTTTACATTAGTTTGAGACATAAAAAGCATTTTCCAATCACAATATTATCTTAAAATCAAATTATGGATTATCAAACCATAATAAACAATAAATAAAGAAGTAAAATTCTAACATTGAAGAACAAAGAAAATGTAAACATATATTTTAATAAATATACATGAAAGTAAGGTTTAGATACGTTTAACCACAACAACAAAGAGATTTAGCCACTCATCTTCATAGATAACATCCAAAATACATAAAAAAAAGAAAATTAAATAAAGGATAAACTAGAAAGTTTTTCCTTCACTATATAGTGCATTTATCATATAATAAAGTCTCCCTTCAAAATGATGAGTTGGGTTCTTCATATTCAATCCAAAAATTGTAACCCTTGAGTGAAATTTTATTCAAGCCAAAAATTTATATCTTAAGTCAAATTTCTTGATTTCAACTTCTTCAAAAAGACAATTTTGCTTAAGCTCAAATATTTTAGCTTAAGCAAAATTTGTTCAAATTTATTTCTTTGTGTTCCAAGATCTTTGCTCCAACTTATTTTTCTACCCAATCTTTTTTCCAACAAAATTAGTAAATGTAACCAATAAAAAAGATTAACTAACTCAAAACTTAATATTTATAAAATTATAATTAATTTAATCAAATATTATTTTAAATAAAGGAGAAGGTGAAATAATTACCTAAATACACATTCAAGAAATAAATATTTAAGACATTTATCACACAACACTCGAGTTGATATTTAGTTTCATTATATATATATTAGAATAATATGATTTTTTTATCATGCTATATATAGATGTGAAGTATTTAAAAAACTTTGTTAATAATTAATTTTCATAAAAAAAATTAAGACTAATCATGTTTAGTAGAATTTATATTTTTAACTATATTTTTCATCTATAAAATTTAAACATGAAATATTACTTAAGAGATATAATCTTAGTTTCACTCAAATCAACATAATATTAATATAATAATTAGATTATTTCTTTCAATTAGTTTTCTTATTTTCTTACTTTATTATGATTTATTTCTTTAATTAGTTAAAATTATTAGTATAAATAAAATATAGTACTTTATAAGTTAAGCAAAACATTTTATAAGCTACTAAAATCACGTTATAATATATTTTAATTAATATTAATTTATTGTTTTATTATCTTTTGTCTCTCTTCTCCACTATACCTAAAACTTGATAATTTCAACATTATTATTTTTTATCACGAATTACGGAATAAGAATTGTATTTCACTCAAACCTACATTTGTGCAACTATTGTTTTTCATGATTTACAGCTATTCAGCACCTAACCTGTGGCAGATCACAGAGCACTTCATCTTGTCGCAGTTATTATGCATCAAAACCTAAGAGTTAGGCAGGTGTTCGCAGCTTTATGGTGGTCACGTTCGTCCTTGACCAAAGTCACAAAACGACCATTAATGCCGATCAAAGGTGCGTGAATGTCAATAATATTAGATCATAAAGGCAACTCGATGCATATATATTATTCTGTAGAATAAGTTATCAACTTTAATTTGTTAGAAGATCATGCAAAAATAGCTTAAGCTTAAAATATGTGTCTATATGTAGTTTTTCTATACTCTCGTTCACTTATTATATCATATTATGTCTTTATTATACATAAATTTTAATTTTGAATATTATATTTTAAAATAAAATTTTTTCTAATTGGAGAAATTATATAATATAACTATAATTAATTAATATATTTTATTCTTTAATTATAACATTAGACACTCATGCTTTTTAAAAATAACTATTACATGGAATAAAAAGAACATATGAAGCAATATATCAGCACCGCTAGTAATCAGAATAATAGAGAATTTTAAGAAGTTAGAAAGTGCTAAGTGGCATTTGGTGAATAATTGAAGTGGTATTGATGTTTTATAGATTAATTGTTTGTGATAATTAGGGAAATGCTAGAAAGGAAACCATTGAGACTGGAGTTGTCACTCAAAGGTGATAATGTTAGTGTAATATCACAACAAAATCAAAGGCAATAATGTTAGTAAAATTGTGAAGATCCAACTTGATTGAAGAGACAAACAAGACTAGACTGTCAGTTTGTCAATAATAACAGTAATAATACAATCTTTGTTAACAAAATAATAATAATAATAATAATAATTATTATTATTATTATTATTATTATTATTATAATAAAAAGCAAAATATAACAAGTGGGATAAACATTTTACACAAAAGAACGTTATCAAATTACCAAGTAAATTATATTTTATTATAAGACCACACGTGCAATTCCACATTAAACTAATTAGAAAACTAAATGTCATGTTTATTATTTCAATAAATATTTAAACATCTATTTTATTTCATATTTAATTCCATTATTATTATTATTTTCAATTTCAAATGAAATATTTTTCAAAAATAAACAGTCCATTTTTAATTCAGAATTAATTGTCTATTATAAAGTAATTGTTTACTTTAAATTTCAGTCCATCAAAATCTTATTAAATTATTTTGAATTGAAAAAACTTTCTATAAACATATTAAGTCACAATTCTTGAAACTTTATCATACTCCTTTAAAAATATATTTAAATTACATTTATTATAATCAATAAATTTGAGTTAAAATGGAAATACTGCTTATAAATAATTTAATATGAAATAATTTAAATAGATGTTCCATATAATAAATAATAAGTTCATATTAAATTAATTAAAAATTTAAATGACATTTTGATTATTTTTATAAAGAAATGAATATTTTAATAATTTTATACTTAGGGTCAATTTTGATGACATTTATAACTATACAATTGATACTTCTTTATACAACATTTAAAAGAATCAATCTTGACAAATAATTTTTCTTCTCGTAACATATAAACAATTATAATCAATTAGTTCGGATTAAAAAATGAAATGTCATTTAGTTTACATTTATTAGGAAAATCCCTTAACTTCTACCAAAAGAAAAGCATAAAAGTAAAATTTGATGAGTTATTGTCACTTTAATTTTCATTGAAGTTTATTTTAATTGTTTATATTTTTCACGTGCTATTTTTTGTGTTTTTTAATTATCTGTTAATAAATGAAAAAATAATATGTATTTCTTTATAATAATTGTTGAGATTAATTTTCACAGTTGCTCATTCTCATATAATATATCTAAATTATATTAACTTTAATCAAAATATATAGATTAACATTTAAAATAGAAACATTACTTATAAATAAAAAAATAACTTTCTTAAAATTATTTTTAATAATAAAAGACACGTTAAAAAATTATATAAATTTAATTAACTGAGAAAAATAATATTCATTTCTTTACTTATTCTTTTCAACTTCATTATATCTTTCAATTATATATTTCAAATTTTATTAATTGTTATAATTGATAATTTATTATAACTAATTAATTTTCTAAAAATTGATCTAATAAGAATTAAAAATAAATTCCCATGTATCGCACCAATCTAAACACCAGTTCATAATTAAAAAAGTAATAAATAAAATTTTATTAAAATCTAGATGTAGTAATAGCATTACATATCAACTTTGAAATAAAATTTTGTTTACTTTTAATTCCTTAGCCACATTAAAATAATTATGAAGAAAATCGAAACAAAAATAATCCTTAAATTTTAATTGATTCAACATTGTTAAGCATGGCAAAAATTCAAGAAATAGAAGAAAACAAAGAATCTCCTATCTTCGAACACTTAATGGAAGAAAACAATCTCCTATCTTCCAACAACACCATGTTACACGTGAAACAATAGTTCGCATTACAAGCAGCAAGCACGATCAACTATAGTGTCTCTTTAAAAAAATCTAATATAAACACACGAATCCAATTAATAAATATTCCAAAAAAAAAAAAAAAAAAAGCACTCAGTACTCTGATAAATTACAAACAAAATTGATTGCAAAACAAGCATAACCATGAAAGACCATGTAATGTAAAATAAGCTATAACTTCTCCAACTAACTGAAGCATCTAAATTGGAAAAGAGAATTATCTTAAGGGGAAACTACCTCGCAATAAAATATTGCCCCCTGTATACGGCACTTTCACAAAAAAACCAATGCCTTTGAATGCTCACAAGTCATGAATTTTGTGGAGAAGCATGCCATGCAGCCACCAGAGACCACCACACCATCTTCCAACAGAAGAAATTGGTTTTCAGTAAGATGAGTATCTACACCTACTCATCTTTCAATGGACTAGCATGCTCCGTTCCATTGTCCAATGCAGTCATGTTAGATGACGCGCTAGACGACACAGCACGACCCTCTTTGTAACTGTTTTTTGATGGGGTTCTCTGAGGATTGTTAGCTGCAGGGTTCTGTCCCTCCTCTGCTAGCTTTTTCATAATGTTCATGATTGTTGGAATAAGCTTGCTAGACAAGGATATAATTCCCGGAAGCTGAAGAGAGAAAAAGGTAAGAAATAAGGCTACTACAAACTTGAACAGTTGACAACAGACACTTTGAAAACTATAGAATGCCCAGTAGCTTCTTAGCTGAATTTTTTACTAATGCTCACAAATTGCAACAAATTCAAACAGGCAATATACACAGATTTATCAATACCAGGATTGAACAATAAATTATAAAGATCACAATAGATTATACTCACAGCTCCGTTGCTAAATTCCCCTGAAACGTCAAGTTGCACCCATAGGGCTTTAATGAGAAGAAAACCAACAAAGATGACGCCCAAATACAAGGGATTTCTGCCACGGGAAACATTAAACTTGGGTGAGATCAATTAAATAATACAACAAAAGTGAAGAGTTTTCTTTAGGTTTGTGCTTTAAGGAACATTATTATGTTATTAAAATGCTCATCAAATACTCAAAACAGTTTGTCTCCAACACAAAATATACTTATTTTATGATTACTACTTTTACACTGATCAGCAGTTAGAGGAGCAAGATGCAATAGCAAGAGAAAACTGAAGAAGGAAAGCTAAAAAAATACAGCAGATGAGTACAGTTGACATGCACCTTAGAAGTGTCATAAATTCATTAAATCCCAGGATAACCAAAGCAACTATTGCCCATGGGGGAGGTAACCAGTTGTTGTTGCGCTTGTTGGCCTCCTGAAAATACAAAGTATTACATCAATAAGTAAAAGCAGTAAGATGTTTTCCAACAAGAAATTCAAATATCTTCATAATTTTATGCATCATGCCTGTGCAGAAATGGCCTGAGAGACACTGTACTCTGTCTCTGTCTTAAATTGCCTCCACAAAGACTTGCACTGGACAGGCGTAATCAATGTTTTGGAGGATGAAATCTGCATGAAAATTTCACACATCTCAGTGCCCGAGATAGAAAATGCTCTCAGAACTTTGCAACAGGTACCACAATCGATTCACATGTCATCACAGCAAAGGATATGTTCTTATTCATTTTAGGGCAATCAGATCATTAATTGGCACTCATCTAACAAAATGGGTACACAATTCAATACTTCATCATATAGAAGTAGCAACAATTAAATAAATTGCACCTGTTCCCAGCTGCTAGAAGCTAGTGGATCAACCGTTGTGATGCTCCTTGAACCAGTGCTACCTGATGATGAATCCACCAATGCAACTGCTAATACTTTCTCAATATTGTCAGCATCATCATCATCCAAACGAATTGCAGCCATAACAGAGAGCAACTTCAAAGACTGCAAAACGTTAAATTCAGTTAAAAAGATTTTAAAAAATGCAATACAAACTCAATAACAATATAATATTCATAATCATGTCGTACAGCAGAGCGAGCAGTCTTGGTGATGGCTCGTATATCTTCTTTACCCGTCCAAACACGAGGCATTGACTCAGCATCATGGCTAAACAACATTGTAAACCTGCTTTCAAAGTTAAGGTAAGTGCATCTGAAGTAAAACTCAAAGGAAAGGGTAAAAGTAACTTACAAGTTCTAGAAGATTCATACCTGTCCTTCATGCGGATTAGAACTCTTCCAGCTTCTTCCCTGGCCTTTCCTTCTACCAAACCCCTTGCATAGTCCTCTAAACTCAAAATCATTTTATGCCTTGTTTCTTCATCCATATCAAACCCAGTCAGTGCAGCAGAGAACCCTGACACAGCTGATTCAGTCTCACGCCTAAGAAGGTTCCTTATTGATGGCCAAGTATCGCTATTAGCTCCATCCAAAAGAGCTTCAACAGGTCCAGACAAAGCTTGTTTAAGGTTTTCCTGCAATAGTACTACTATCAGAAAACTTCCCAAGCAAACCAACTGGAACAACCTAACAAAATTTCATAAACTATTTGCCTAAATCACTGCAGTCACTAAGCATGAGAAGTATCTTGTACTTTTGACTTGTCATTCTTAATAGAAAAAGTATTGACAACATACATTGTATCAACCAATCCCTTGCTAGGATGACTGTATTGCTAGTGGGCACTCTTGCTTAGTTATAATCTCATATTACCACTCTAAATATTTCAAAATTCATTTTTTTGCACAACTATTTACTATATAGTACATCCAGCCTGAAATCTTAGCGTCATTACTGTACTTGACAGCAATCACTTAAAGATCCATAAAAAATGCTAGGGACATACCTCATATGATGAAGTAAGTTCAGAAATCTTGGCTGCACGTACAGTTGCAACATGTGCATCAATGTCACGCAGCAGTTTCTCTCGTACTTTAGATGTATCCCAGTTTGTTTGTTCAATGACAACATCTGCAGCGATAATATATCAGTTTATTTTTGTAATTCAGTTTAGAGTAAGATGCATGGTTGCGACAAATATTATCATGTTTAACTTCTTGGACAGTAGACATTGTAATGAACCAAACCCTAGCAATTCTGCACCCAACACCAAATTAATCATTGTACACAATCCACTTCTTGCTTATCCATATTCTCATTTTTCCCTTTCCAAATGTTGATTATATGCTTTGGCCTTCAACTTCAATTTATTATTCACTAATAAACAGAATAAAGAAATTTTTATTACCTGCACATGCTTCATCAAATTGAACCATACAAGACCCAATGCAATTATTAGCAGCCACAGCAAACATTTGCCCGTTATTCAAAGCCTTGTCAAATGCCTCCTTGAATTTATCCAAGGTTCCAGATCTTATATGTCCCAGCGCAGATTGGAATGTGGGTTGGACAAGCTAACCAATTGAAAAGGTGTTAAGCATCAATATAAACCTCACAATTCTATAAAAGCTACTAAAGAGAAAGAAGTAAAGGCCTATATCCAGTATCTAAAATAGTCATTATTGATTAAAAAATCATCAATTATTCGTTTTGCTTTCAATAGTTATCAATTCATTTATGTTTAAGAAGAAGGAAAAAGGTTGAGCCCAGTTGAGAAGGATTACTTGGAACAATTTTTCCTGCAGTTGCTTTTGTTTGGCAGATCTCACACCTTCATCAAAATAGGTGGCTTCAGCATCATACCTATATTCAAAGAAAATGTAATAGCTCAATGTACCTTCACTCCACTCCAACTCATTTTTACATGATGCAACAGCATGTAACATTAAGACAACGAACTTCTAAGATTCTATTTCAAGTTACAGTTTACTTGAAGATTACAGATAAAATCACACCAATAAAACTGGACCTAAATATACAAAATAATGAGGTGGTATTGGAAGAGAAACCAGAAAGCATTAGATGGTATTACTGTGTAACACATGTAATCACCAAATTTAAAGAGTACAGTATTCCTATAGAAATTCCATCCGATAATGAATGTCCATCTTTCTTCTACCACCTTGAACAAACAAATCCGTTAGTTTAGGAAGAATAAATCTGACCAAAACAAATCAAAAATGTTTAGAAAGTTTTGTATCTTTATGGTTTTATTTCCTCATTTCTCCCATGATTTGTAGGAGATTTGTTTCTCTGTTTATTACCATAATTCTAGCCAAACTAATTATCCAATTCTGTATATATACCTTATGTACCCTTCTTTTATCATAACAATGAAAAATAAAATATTTTCACTAAACCTACAACTTCACTCATGGCACCTTGTTAAGTAAAACTATTGACATCCAAAATATGAGAAAATATTAAAGACGGGGAATGGGGGTGAGGGAATCCTGCCGCTCTACTGAACTGAACTGAACTGAAATTACATATTGTAAAAAGCTAACAGAGTTAGACAATAGTATAAGGTAATGTGGTATTCTATAACTGAGCTGCTACAAATATTTGAACTATACTCACTCTGATAAACAAGTATCAAGGAGGGCACTAAGCTTTTTCCCAAATCCAGCAATAGAGCCAGATTGCACGGCTTCTTCTAATTGACACCAATCCTGAATGGTAATTGAAAGCAATTTCCACAGCATTAGTAATTAGGAATGTCAATATGTTGGAGGATTATACCCAAATAAATGTCAATACCTCATTTGCAACAAAAGAGGCATATTTCTCATTGGCAATTTCTTCACATCGTACAGTAGCAACCATAACCTACAAGTAGGTTGACCCTTAAAATCATTAATAAAATCAAGGTTAAATTAAAAATTTAGTCCCTACACTATACCTGACATTATTTTTTTGGTTTTAGTTCCTACATGTTAAAAAAAAAGAGCTGTACATTTTGGTGTCTACATGAAAACTTGATTATAAAATGGTACTTGCTACTGTTTACCAGCATTACAACAGTATTAGATTTAGTTCCTATGCTTGAGAATATTTTTCATTTAAGTCCTATATCAAACGAATTTACCCTTTGGTTGGTCCTGACATGAAAAATTCTCTACATTTTGGTCCCTACACCTAATACACATTTTTTCAATTTAGTCCCTACATGAAAATTACTCTAACACCATTATAATGTCAACAAACAATGGGGACTAATAATTTGAAAAAAAAAAAATCATGTATGGATCAAAATGTAGAGATTTTCAAGTAGGAATTCATTTGAAAAATTGTGCCTAGCGTAGGGCCAAATTTTTAATTTATCCTAAAATCAATATACATAACAAAAAATGGCATTGCCATAGCATGTATATTACCTTATGTGCAGGAAGGTCAAGATCTTTGTTTTCCTTGATGACTTTCCATATATGCTCAGAGCTAAAAGAAAAGCCAGAAGCAGGAACTACTCCACGCCGATCCCCTGCAAGCCCACCAGGAGCAATAGAATGATGGAATCGTTGCCGCAAGCTGGCAACCTACATTTCAAATAAACAAGAACGGAATATATAGGCAAATTATACAAGACAGACATTCAATAAACCAAAGAAAAAGGTCTGTTTCCCACTATGAAAGACAAATTAATACAATAATTTATGCATATGGATTGAGATGCAAGGGCACATAGTCACTGATGCAGATGTGGAGATACAAACAACCACAAAATCCTTACAATGGGTCATTTAATACCATCAGGGAGGAAACCAGAAGGAAACTGGTGCACAATTCATACCTGCTCTTTAAATTGTTCTTCCTTTTCTTCATAACTAGAAAGAGCAACAACTTCAACCTGGTTATTGGTTTCCAAATGCAAATCATTAAAATAAAATCCGGATATAGAAGAACATCAGTAAGATTAGCAATATCAAAGGAATGAAGAACTTACATTGAAAAATTCACTTAATGGGGTTTCCTTGTGGGCCTGTGGTTTAGGAACAGAGTCCCATATCTGCAGAGGAAAAAAATAAAGCAAGAAAGGTAAGTAAAAAGTCTACAACAAATCAATAACGTTATATAGAGATGAAAGCACTGTGTTACCTTTTGAATATCTTCTCGCAAAACAGGTTCTAAATTTTCAAGTGGTGTCTGTAAAAGGGAAAGGTTAATCACATCAACAACAAATAAAATAAAAAAATAGAATTAAAAATTAAAAATATATTACAAACAAATAATTACAAAACATTAATAAACAGCTATTACACACCCTTGTTTTATCACGTATGACAAACAACAATGTTGTTTTCCGTGGACTAAACAATCTCATCATGACCTGAAAGCAAAATCAAACAGACAGTTAGATAAATGACAATTGACAAGTTTCAAGACTCAAGATAATTGCTTGTAGTCAACAGGACGACAACACATACCTGAAAGACAGTTTTCAAAAGTGGCTTATTTGCAGCTTGCTCACGGCCAATGTCATGGCACCACCTTTACAAGCATTGCAGAGAGGGAGGGGAATTAGTTGCATAAAGAAAGAAGATTTAACTGGAAATACATTAAAATAAGAAGTACAAGAAGCTATAGACGTAAAACCTTCAGAAATTAGTCAGTATTACAGATGTATCAAGGGTGAATACTAAAAAGGGGGAAAAAAACTCACATGTTTATCAACACTATATCCGAGACAGCAAGAGCAAATAGAGCACTCTGCTTTTCAAAAGCAGTGTCATCCTGAGAAAAAAACAATTTTAGTATACAAGGAGAACAAAACGCAGAACTTTCCATTTCTCATACTTGTTCTAATTGTTGCCAATGCTAGAAAATATCATGTTTAAATAATCAAGAGTTCTTATTATTATTAACTATTCCTAATCCATCACAGAGCTAACATAGATTAAAATTGTTACGGAACTCTTTCTTCTGGTCAAAATTTAATAACACAAATAAGATTGGAAGAGATTGAGAGGATACAGAGGGAGGAAAATTGACAAGATAACCAAAACTCTCATTTATTATTTTCCATAAAAATTAAAAAAATAAAAGAATGTTACTTTGCAAGTGTAAAAAAACAGGAAAAAGAATATATATGTTGCAAGTAAAACTTGAACAACAGGAATTTAAGAACTGGAGAAGTTTTTATAATAAGCATCATATGTTCCACTTCCACAGGGGCTAGAAACACACTTGCATATTTACATTCCCAATTAAAAATAAATAAATGCAAATGACAATTGGTGAACTATGACCTCTGCTCTTATCAAAGGTAATTTATAATAAGGTAAAAAAAAACCTCTCCACGTTCTCGTCCATCTGTTCCCTCCAAATCCATCACAAGTGTACAAGGCTCTATGCCAGTACATCTGGCCATCCAGATTCCTTTGGTTGTTTGAGACCTGAAAACAAGCATACACATCAGGTTACCACCCTGTTAGCTGAGCAGGGTTTGTATGACATGTCAGAATTGCAGCAACATACCTTCCCTTAAAAGCATCCATCTCTCTGAAGTTGGTACTGAACAGATGATTTAATAGCGTGCTCTTGCCTGCCAAGAGCAAAGAAAACAAAAAAGTAGACAATATAAAGATCCTTTTATTGGGAATAGTACACATCTGTTATACTAATAAATTAAATAAAAATTGCAAAAGAATGAAGTGAAATTATGAAGGAGAAATAAATTTAAAAATAAAATTTTCATAAGAATTAAAGGGCTAAGAAACTGAACCCAGTCATCAGAGATCACCATTTTATATAGATAATGAAGTTATGAATCTAAGCCACAAGAATTTGGCTAGTTGTGAGCGATTTGAGAAATTTGCATAAGGTCATAGATCCAAACCTTATTGTTACTCGTGTAACAAAATAAATAAATTTATATCAAATTCAACTAGAAGGAAGCTATTATTCATTACTTCAAAAGCCATAAACTTTGATTTAATCTTTCCATAAATCGTAAATAACAATCACCTCCACCATTCAGTGTCAAATAAAATATGTTAATTACATAAAGATCCCCAGGTGCAAAAACTGGCTAAAGCAATCATAAAATCCAATTAGCATGGGAAGAGAAGGGGAAGGAAAAACAACGAGGTTAAGGAGACAAGATAGCATACCACTACTTTGTGGACCCATTATAGAAACTACGGCATATGAAAGTCCACATTCAGCCAACTTCACCTCCTTCATGAAACTTTCAATCCCAGAAACATTGAATGTACCATCTCCATCAATAAGCTGAGTTGAACAACAAGTCTCACTATTTGCTGGATAAGCAAACACTCCATGTTAGTAGAGGGAAAATAAATTGCTGCAAAGACTTGCACAAATTTCAAGTATAGCACTAACTGAGATCCACAAATAAAACCAGAATCTTAGGCATGATTGCAGCATTGCAGTGTGACATATAAACAGCTACAAACACATTTAATCAGGAAAAAGGAATTTCAATTTGATCACCCAGCCCCGGTACGAACATTGTTTATCATTCTCAGTACCCATAGTTAAATAAATATTTACATCCATTCATCAATTCAAGCCCAATACTCCCACTAGCATTGAAAAACCTGAGCAAGGATGCTAATCTCCATACCATAATATTAAATTAACCAACCTCCTAATAGGTACACCCCTCTCAACTTTTCTTCTCCCCTTTAGCAACATATAGCAACAATCTAAACCTTGTCCCGGACCGATCCATTTAGCCATTCAAAACACAAATTATGGATCAAATTGTCAAAATCAATCACATCACCAAAATCCCATAAATCCCATTCAAACATTCACTCGAAACTGAAAAAAAAAATGAAACAAAACAGCGATAGAGTTAAACAACAGTTAGAGAGAAAAAAGAAGCCAAAAACAAAACGCATGCATGTGTAACTACCGGTTTTCCACTAATACCCAACAAACATCATCTACAAAATATTAAAACTTTGATGTAAGTTAGAATTGGAAAAGCAGACAGAAATCAAAAAGTGAAGAATAAGGTTTTGATCATCATAAGATGGAAAAATGCAGGAATCAGATCGACGATGAAGAGAATGGAAAAAGCGTACCCATTAGCGTGGGATTGGAAACGATTATTGAGAGATGCGACAAAGGAAGATCGAAAGGGAGAAAAGCGAGGGAGCGATCTCAGACTCTCACAGGGGCATTACCATTGCCATACCATCACCATAACTACACATATACTTGATTCCAAATTATGCTTCTCTTTTTTTATTTTCTTTTCTTTTTTTTCCTTTTTACTTTTTTTCTTATGGGTCGGCACCCTGAAAATTGAAAATTTGGAAATAACTTTTTTTAGGTTTTTTTTGTGCCTGGTTTTCAATTAGAAAAAAAAAAAAAAGAGAGAGAGAGAGAGATCAAACTGAATTTTTTTTCTTGTTTTCTTAAACTAAGGTTGAAACTTCTTCTTTTGTTTTTCAATGTATTCGTATTTTTATTTTTAATTAAAAATCATATCCGCTTACCTAGAAAAGATATTAGAGTTAATGAAAATTAAGGCAAAAGGAGAAATTTTCCAAAGATGTCGTGTCCATGATAGTATCTGACCAATCGGTGTGTTTTGTTTGTGGCATGATCCGTTGGATGAATTAGTAACCCAAGTGATAAGATCATAAAATGTTTTTTATACTCATTTTAATATTTTATTACTAAGTCAAATATCATGTTAGTTTTCTTGAATAATCCAGTTCCTTTTTCAATAATAAAATTAGTGGGAGATTTTATTCACTTTTCTATCAGTATTTTTACAAGGATAGTTACATTCTCTTTAAAAAAATATGATGGTTAAAATTATTAACAAATATTATTCTTAATTTTTCATCTAAACTTTATGCATGAATAGAATAAAACATTTTATTTAAAATAACATGAGTTTAAAATTTCATTCAAAGTATAATTAGACTAAATAATATATGCAGAGTAAAAGATTTAAAAGTTGTTATATCTGATTTAATTTTTATAATAATTATCTTAAATATTATTTATAGCACGATTTTTTGTTAACTAACATTGATCTATAAAATCTGTTTCATTAATTATGCATAAAAATTAAAGTCATAAACATTCATAATTCATAAATTATGAAATTTTGTAAAAGAAAATTAGTGTTGAAAAAATGAAACTAAAAAGTTATATCAAAACAAGCCATGTCTAATATTTGAGTATAAAAATAAAATTAACAAAGTAGAAAACTATTAGTTGAAAATCCTGAAAATGGCCAAGGGGCGGTGGACGAATGGGACCCAATTGTGCCGCTCTTTGTTCTTGCTTTCGGCAAACGTGGAAATGCAACTTTTAGAGCGCGTGAAACTCACTTCTCATCATTCGTCGCGTTATTCGCACCATCAAACTTCGTGGATCCCACTCAGTCTCTGTTGCTTCTTCTTCACTGTTTGATTTATTTTAATATTCAAAAATCACAAACTCATCTTTTTAAGCTTCACTAATGTTAAAGAAATCATTATTTATTTAATCGCATCGTAGAAAAAATAAAGAAAGAAAGAATCGGTTTTTCTTGTCATAAATTTATTAGGGTTCGACAATTTTTTTGCCAATTATTAAGGCATCTACAACATTGTATTTATATGTTAACGTCACATTTTTTTAAGTTTATGTTTAGTTTTAGATTATTTTTAAAAATTATTTTTGAAATTTCTCAATAATTTAATTATAAAATTTTTATATATAATATAAAATGCTTGAAACGTATGATTATAATCAATATTATTATAATCGTATCAACAAACCAATCGCTTGAGTAACTTGCTAAATCAGACAAGTAAATGAAATTCAAATTAATTCTAGGAGGGGTGAATTAGTGGAAATCGACTTTCGATTAATATTGATTTTATAATATACTTATAACTTAAATATGAAATTATACATCACTGTCTTGTTAAATTAAATTTATTGATGATATGATAAGTTAAAATTTATATTATAACTTAATTTAATATTGTTACTCAATAGTAAAAATTAAAATAAAAAAATGTTATTTTTAAATAATTAAATTGATATTTAAACTTATATTTATATAATGTATGGTTCAAGAGAAAAAACTAATGTCATGAGAAACTTATTTAAATATATATTTTGTTATATAAGATTGGTTTACTGTAGACTAAATTAAAATTTAAAAAAACATTTTGTAAAATGATTTTTATTAATGAATAAAATTTTAAAGCATAATTTTAAAAAATTTTGACTTTTGCTTGTCACTTTCTTTCTTTATTTAAGATTTAAGAGTACACAACACAATTAACTTACAAGTGATTTTCTTAAAATATTATAAAATTACTTAAGAACTTTAATTTTAAATTGAAAAACCATTCTAAATTTAATTTTAAAATAATTTTAAATAAACTTTATCTTAATTGTACAAGTAATATAAAATGAAAACGAAATAAGGTATTATTTCACTATATTAATACTAGTTGGACAAACTCAAATAAATTATACCCAAAAAAAATCTCAAATATATTGAAAGAAAAAAAAGTAAGAGGTTAAATTAAAAAATTGCAAAAAGTTAGTAAATGAGACAAGTGACACTAAATAACAAATTCAACTATGGGTGTACTAGGATATTAGTTTTATGAATCCTTCACATACAAACATGTTCCAATTCATTCTCGTAGATTTAATAATAGTTCACTAAATTTGTTAATTATCAAAAATTTATTAATTATTCATTTAATTATTAATTCAAATTACTAAAACTTTAGTTAACCCATATCAACATCATGACATGTAGCTAAAATAAATTTAATAAAATAATATCTCATCTTTTAAAATTCATTCTTAGATATATCAAAATTGGATGTTCAAAAAAGTAACTTCAATCTTTTAAGAGATGTTCTTACCTGTTTTGGTAAGGTGGAAGTCATTGTTTGCTTTGTCATCACTTTCTGTGCGTCGGGATTGGTACTTGCAAAAACATTATGATGCTCAAATTAAAAGAGTTTGTGATAGGCAAGTAAGCTTAATAGGAAGATCATAAAAATGTATATATCTCATCTTTGTGTCTATGCATATATAGGGAGTTCATACCTTGTTTTTAAGTTTCCTGATATAGGTGCATGTAAGACAAATAACATTAATTAAGGAAATTACTTAATTTGTTACCCTATTTCCTAATGTAATGAATTTGTCCACTCAGTCGTCCCATAAGGGTCATCTGGTCAACAACTTGGTTGAGCTTAGTGGTACACTTGTCTTCCAACTCCAAGACGAAGCTAAAAGAGCTTAGAATGCATCACATCCAAGTGGTACACTTGCTCCTTGTCTCCAATGTAAAGCCAAAGGAGCTTACAGTGAACTAAGTATGAGTACTACACCTGTCGCCAACTATAAGGAGAAGTTGAAGCTTAGTGAACCAAGGTCAAGTGGTATATTTGCCCCATAGTTCAAAGGTGAGATAAAGGTGGGGGTGTTTGTCTTAATAATAGGACCTACATTGTGGATTGAATGCATACTTGTATAGCCAAGGTGGAGCACAGGGTCATTAAATGTGTCATTTTGTTGTTCATGCCACAATGATAATTGTTGCCTATTTTTACAATTATCTTAGAGAGAAATCGAAGGTTACCTTCGTCTTAGTCGTTAATCTAGTTTGATAAAGACTAGGGTTCACTTTGACCATTGGGCCTTTCAACATCATCGTCCTTTTAAAAAGGCATGTAGTAGCCTTCGCAAGCTTGCGTGTTTTTCAATCTTCTCCCTTGTCTCCTCTTGAAAACTCTTCCCAGTTTTTTATGCACTTTCTTCATTGGAATTTACCTTTTTTTTAGGTAGGCTTCTTACTCCGTCAAATATTGTCTCTTAGCTTAGGATTTCACCGTTCAAGTGAAGGTAGGATGTTATCTCAAGAAATAACTCTGACAGGTGAAGGTTATGACTATGAAACTTTATCTTTATTAGTGTCCTTAAGGAGCCACCATGTTAGTAATGGTGGTGTTCCCACTACTATTTGTGGCACTCTCGAGGAGGACTCATCTATAGCGACAAAGGCCCCCAAGGGTGTCAACAAGGCGTTGTCAATTCAACCCATAACTGTGGAGGACATTTCTTTTGAAGTGAGAGGTAGGGGTCGAATGATGTCGCACTAGGTGCCTTGTCCTCTAGTCAAGCAAGATCTAATTCTGGTTGTTTTGAACAGTTAAGCCTGGGCAACCAAAGAAACCTTTTCCCCATGACCTTTTTTGACTACTAACCATAGAGAAGTAGTCACTTACTTTTCTTGTTTTTAGCCTCAAGACGCAATCAACTATTTTTTCAAATGAGGATTCATTTTTCTATCGATGCCAACAAAGTATTGTTATGGGCACATATTGTGGGCCCGGGGAGCATGTCTTTCTCCAAGCTACTAAATACAAGGTCCTTTTAACTTGTGTATATGAAACATTTTTACGAAATATAGGTATGACCATCCCCTTCGACCATTTTGAGGTAGAGGTGCTTCAAGAATTAAACGTCGCCCCTACCTAACTTCATCTAAATGCTTAGGCAACCATGTGAACCTTCCATATTTTGTGCGAGTAATTTGGTATTTTGTCCAGTGTTCCTAAGTTTTTACATCATTTTTCAACTGCGAAAAATAAAAAAAGGGTTGGGTATCACTTACTAATGTGTTGGTTCTCTCTCTCTTAAATGCCTATAGCACCTTTTACAAGAACTTCAAAGTTGGATTCTTTAATTTCATCATAAGCTCCAAGAAAAAGTTAGTTTTTTAGCAAAGATGGTAAGCCTATTTTTCCCTTGTATTGGACTAAGAGGCCAAATAAGTTATCTGGGTGGCAAGTTACGAATATGAGTTTAGTTAACCGCGACAACATGATTATTCTTCATAAAACTCCTCGTTTCTTGTCCACCCAATTAATAATGAGCGTTCCTCATTTTAGGACTTTGATGGCTGACTATGATTACAAGTTTTCATTATTATCTTTATTGTAAGTTTTTCTTTTCTATGATTAACTTTTTTGTTACTTCGTTTGCAATTATCATAAGGAAGTTTCAATATAAGAACTTGAAGAAAGACTCTAAAAGAAGAAAAAATATGTTGGTGACCCAATACCCTTTATTCCTCTTGCATCTCAGTCGATCGACTGCCTTGCCACTACTGAAAATACAAAAGAGCCTAACCTAGTTATAATTAGCAATCTTTGGAAGAAAATAATAGTGAATCTTTTTTTTGTCCTTCCCAATAGGTGCTAAAAAAGAGCCTGACTTTTCTTTCTATGATGGACGATAAATCTTCATTATGAGATCATGACTCCAATCCCTAAGGAGTTATATGCATGACATCCTTCAATCAATCTAACCAAAAGATGTTGGTGAAGGTTAATCCTAAAGAAATAACAAAAGAAGAGCAAGTCAAGAGGAAAGATGCAAAGGATGCTTAAGTTTCTTTAACAAAGGCTATTGAAGCTAATTATACTTTGCTACAATCGACTAAGGAGGCTCGTTGTACTTTATCAATTGTCAAGGAAATTCAATATATTTATATAAATTAACCACAAAACCCATTTAAGTATTTATCTTCTATTAGTTACAAACTCTATCTATGATATTCATAAGTACAAATATTTTTTCCATCCTTATGCATGATTTATCTCTAGCCTTATCCAAAACTCAAAAAAATAAAAAGCTCAAATAGTTAAGTGTGTGCCAAATATTTTAGTGGTTAAATTATAATGGGTTGAGCTTTTTAGATCTAAAATTGTTTATAATTAATTGTTATCCACCTCTACATTAATTGATTTATATTTTTTATATTCAAAAAATTCTCAAATAAAAGAAAATAGATTTTACCTTCATTATAAGTAATAATTAATCGTTGTCATTTTATACTTACAATTTTGTAGTATTTAAATGCAACTATTATGTCTCTTTTGTTTTTGGGTCTTTTTTATACTCATTTTTTAATAAAAATAGAAAAATAAAGTTTTCAAAATAAAATCTTTATTTTTTGTATTTTTGCACTTGATCCCTTTAATTGTTTATGTTTTTAGGGAAAGGTGCTAAAAACCAATCAAGACAAGACCAAGAATTAGGATACCACTAAAGTTTGCTTAAGTAAAGCAATTTAGGCTCGCTTATGCAAGACCTTGTTGTTGAAAATAAAGATTTGACTTTGTGCTTGCTTAAACGAGGTCTTTTAGGTTTACTTAAGCGTAACCCTCGTAGAAAGTCTAGTCACTTAGGGTCACCTCTACACTTACTTAAGTGAGGTCACTTAGGCTCGTTTAAGCAAGAGATAAGTCTCATTTCTCTCTATCTTTTCTTAAACTATGTCACTTAAGCTTGCTTAAGCAAACCTATGTGACTAATACAAAAAATTCAAGTTTGAAGATCCAAAGATATAAAAAGAAACTTAAAACCTAATGAATTCCAAGTCTTTACATTGGAAAATCTAGGTCAAACAAAATTGATGGCAACCTCCATGCTTGTGGATTATTCTCTAGTCATTTATTCATCGAAATTGTTTTTTCCCTTAGCTATGAGTAGCTAAGCCCATTTTTCATTGGAATTTAATGTAATCTTTCACAATTTTATGTAATTAGTCTTTTATTATTCAATAAAGGATTATTGTTGTTACTTGTTATGTTTAATGTTTGTTTTAATAAGATCATCTAATTGCATAATTTTATATGTTTAATTGTAATTGAAAAATTCAATTGAATTGTGAAATGAAGAAAGAAAACCAATAATTTTTATACCTGGAGGTAGGGTAAAAATAATTAGTCATGATTAAATCCTAATTTTGGTGTTGCTCACTTACCTATACAAACTAAGAAATTGGTGGTAGAGTAAAAAAAATTAGGTTCTTTTGCTTAATGAATTAAGGTTAGAATATTTTTGTTATAATTGCTTAATTAAAGACAATTGTATGAGAAGACAATTTGATAAAGTTAAATATCAATGATTTCATCTATGCTTGACAATTACATATTGTATATCACATGTTTGATAAAAACACAACTTTTTACTTAACTACAATTTAAATCTTCACACTATTGACAAATTTTTATTCTGTCAATTATATTAAATTATAATAAAGTTTTTTAATAAATTTTGAATTTAAGACCTATTCTAACTTTAAATTTATTTATATGATTAGAGTTATTGTATTGGAGATATTAATAAATTATCATTAACCTCATCTTTTAAATGGTATAAAATTTTTTGGTACAGACTTTTTATGAATTATCCTAATTTTTTACTATTATATTGATCTTAGTTAAAATTGATTGTATTATAATTGTTTACAAACTTGATTTTTTTTTAGCAAGAACAATAATTTGTGACGTTACTCTATGGTGTTAAAATTTCTTATGTATATCTTAATATATGAAAATCTATAATTATGGTGTAACGTTAGGTAACTGTTTATTTTAGGGACAATTTTTTTTTTTTTCAAAATTGATGATATTTTCATATGTTTTGTTCTTAAATAATTTTTTAATCACGTGTTAATTATTTTAAAGTAATTATATTTATAGAAATATAAAAAAATATTCATTGATTTCTATGAAAATATTTAAATAAAGTAATTTTAAAATTTAAAATATATGTAAAATGAAAAAAAAAAATCTCTAAGCTTAAACAACTAGGCAAATTCTACCGTGAACCTTTATGCGAACAAGTAAAATTCTACCATTGATATATTATAAAATATTTAACGGTTCAAATTTAACATATTATAAAATTTATAATTGATGTTTATAATTTAACAAATATAAAAGTCTCCCTCTTCTGTGATCATCCCAATCGACGTGGAGAACTCGAAACAAAGTGGTGTTTGGCCGTTGGACGAGGCCAGCGCTGCAAAAAGGAACTAACTTTGTCTAATGTAAAGCGCAAGCCAAACAAGTCCTCATCCAATAGGAAACTTTTGGTGTCCTTTTCAACGTTGGAAGAGGAATGATTAATATGTCTGAGAACATTTAAGAGTGATTATGAGGCTCATTGAAAAATTAAAGAAATATATTCATCTACACTTTTACTTCTATCTCCTGAATCCTTTTTAGGTGGGAGGTTATGTCATGAGTTACCCTTTTTTATCACACTTGATTGGTTGTTTACTGCTTACCTTTATATATACATGCACATACACATAATAAGGACAAAGAATATTTTTATGAGAGTGCTCTCTGTAACTAAATGTTCATCATTCAATCATCTATATAAATTATAAGATTTAATGTTACATAATTTATGGATCACTTAAGAAAATTACTATATGCTTTCTTTTAAACAACACACTATACTTGTTTATTTTAATCTTATTATAAAATCTAACCATAAATATATATTTCTCTCACTTTCGTATAATATTTTTTATCAGATATATCTCATACACATACATGTACATATATATGCATATTCAAATTTAATAACTATGTTATCATATTATAAAATAATTTTATAGTATTATTTAATTATAAATTATTTTTAATTTAATTCTTAAAATAATTATTATAAATATCAACAAATTTATTATACTTAATGATTTATAATTAAATGATAATATAAATTTATTTTATATGATCAGTGTATAATTTTATATATATATATTTTTAGTGTATCAATTGGTAACTCTTACTATTATGAAAAAATAAAAATATAAATCATTAGATTGAGTTTGAATTATTAAAATAAATAATAATAATGTATATGATTTTATTAAGTAATTTTATAATTATTATCTAACTTTTTAATTTCAATAATATATGTATGGTTGTGTACTCATTTTTTGTGTTTTGGCAAAGGACTCGTATTTTTTTTTTAATTTCAGTTCTTAAACTCTAGACCTTTTTTAACCTAATTACTTTTAAACTGAGACAAGTCATTGAGACTAAGTGAATCTTGAATGCTTTTAACCCATCAAAGTATTGTGTATTGTAAACAGTGAATGGCACAAAATACTTTTTTTCTTTCTTCTGGAAGTAAAAGTTCTGAGAAATTATTAATTACAAAATCTATCTATTTAGCTTAAAATTCATAAGTAACTGATAGTTTAAAAATTAATTTATTAAATTAAAAGAATTCAATAAAATTAGTTATTTAAATAATTTATATATGAAGAATGATTTATCTCTATAATTTTTAACATGACTTCTACTTTTATTTTATAACCAAGAATATTACTTTTAGGAAATTACAATTTTATATTTTTTTATCATTTTTAAATCAAATATTTTACTTAAAAACTAAAATAATAAGAAAGTAATCAAAATAGATAGAGAAGGAAACATAAAAATAATTAAAAGAAAAAGAGTAAAAGGAATCATATATTTGTAAAGTTATAAAGTAGTAAAATAAATTTATTTACTGCATTAATGTAATAGTAAAAAGTTACAAATTTATAAACCACAAAGGTAATAATTTGTAAGTTATAAATCAGTAAAATAAAATTGTTTACTAAACACATTAATTTGGTCAAATAAATTTAAATGTTAGACAAATAAATTAAAATTAAATATTTAAGTTAGCAATAGTCATATATCGCAAACAAATTAGTCTCTCACTATTCAATGAATTAAAAAATATTCGTGAACTCTAACTTAAAAAAAAAATAAACATTTTTTATATGTCAAACTTTATCTCTTAATTACTTTTTTTTTTCATGAACAAACTCCACATGTAATGTATACTTAAAGAAATATTTATCAATTAATATTTATTACTTTCTAAAATGATAATGGCGTTAAATCTTATTAACTTGTTTGCAATTTTTAAAATAATACGTTGTTATGTGAGATAAAATATAGCTAATTCGGCAAAAAGTAACATGTTTATAATTTTAATAAATAAAAAAGATTATTCCTTTTTTTAAGCAAGAATCAAAACTTAAAGATTTATTTATCTCATTCTTTAGGGTTTTATCAACGTCCTTATGACACAATTCACAGAATTAAAAAATACATACTATAAATGAAAAGAATACACATTAAATATCTTGAGTTAATTGCATACATTCTCTTTGTAATTTTGTTTTCTAATTTATATATTTAACTTTTACCTAAATCAAATATACAGTGTTTATAAGTTTAAATAAATTACATTCAGGATCTTTTAACTTTATTTTTTTTGTAGGAATTTAACAATACCCATGTGATATACGAATCTTTGTTATTCAATAATGTGTGTTCTAAGAAATCCGACTAAATTCTTCAATAGACTCAAATTTAAATATAAAAATAAGGCTTTTCTGCTAAATTAAAAAGAAAAAACTTTATTTGAGTTTTGTTCTTCAATAATTTTTAGATGCAAAATGTTCAATTAATTAAATACTTACAATATTTCTTTTTTTAATTGGTAATATAGTTATGCAACTATTTCATTCGCAATAAAAGAGTTAAAAGCGAATGATTTTTTTTATAGAATTTAAAATGATGATACCATTTTAAAATGGGTATCATAAATTAATGTGTGTGGTACCCATAGATTTTAGTATTTAAACTAATTGAAAATGAGAGTAATGATTTGGAATTCATAACATTATAAAATTTGAAAAAGAGAGATAGAAATTGATCATCTACTTAATTAAAAAAGTGAGAATATCATTTCATCAATTTTCTTGGCTTTTTATAAATAAATAAATAAATATATGTGTATTAATGTCGAAAAGTATTATTAATATTAAATAATTATTAAAATTATTTTTAACATATGAAAATTTGAGAAGCTAAAGTCCTTACTTTGGGGGTCTTATCATTCTTTCGTTATAGTAAGTACTGTAACTTTCCTATGAAAAAAAAAAAAAGTGTTGTAACTAACATAATAAGCATTCAATCATAGATGATTAAAAAAAAAAAAATCCTAAGTTGGAAACCATAAACACTTATTTTCGCTATTACTGTTTCGAAGGATAATAAGTATGATGCAATGTTGTTAGGTCTCATTGCATTCATACGAGAAAAAATTATATATTTAACAAAACAATTACATTAAGATATAGATTAATTTTTAATTCAATATATTAAAAAATATACGTAGTCTTTGATCGAATCGGTTGAATCAAATCAGATAAATCCAAAACGATGAGTATTCGATTTGACAAAATATTCAGACTAATTAGATCTTAAATTTTTCATTCGACTGATTGGACCGGTCAATTTAATTTAATTTTTAAATTGTATATAAAAAAATATTTAAATTAGTTTGTAATTTATTTATTGAGTTAAAAAAAATTGAGTGTTTGGTATGATAAATAGATTTTTTTTTATAGTTTATAATGTTTTTTAGGCATTACTTTGAACAATATTTTTTAAAATGGTTATTTTTAATTTTTACTTTTTTATATTTATTTTCTTTTATCTTTCAAATTTGAACATTTTTTTTTATAAGATAATATTTTTTTCTTTTTTCACTCATAGGGTGCTATTTTACTATTTTTTTTTTATATGAGATAAGATTTTTTCACCTTTACCTTTTATTATATAAAGTATTAATAATGATAGATAATGAGCTTATTTTATTTTTTATATATATTTTTATATTATATTATTTATTTTAATTATTATATTATTTACAATATTTATTTGATTATTTATACTTTAACGTATTGATCTTGTTAAATTATAAGTTTATTCTATCTTTTATTATTTTTTAATAATTTAATATTAAAATATTTATTTTAACATTACAGTATTTATATTATTTTTAAAATTTTACTTCAAAATATTTTAATAATTACACTAATTAACCTAATAAAAAGTGTGATATCTACTTAAAAATATGTTATTTTTATTTTATTTAAAATATGATTAAAAATATTTTAGGGTATTATAAAAAATAAATAGTAAAAACATAATATGTAAAAAAAAAATTAATAATAAAAATATAAGTATTTAAAATTAATTAAAAATTAAAATTATAAATACTTTAAAATATTTGTGACTTAAATATGAATTTATTCTTGAAAAATAGAGTCTTTTTATGGTAAACTCTTAGAATATTTATTTTAATTTTATTTTAGTCCTTTTATTTTTTTTAGCTTCAACTATTGAATAATTATTTAATTTTAATCTGAGTTGTCTTTTAAATGATAACATAATAATAATATTTACGTTTATTGCCTAATAACTCATCTTATAATCAAAAAGTTTGATAGAATACTTATGAGTATTTTTTTTGTTAAACTATATTTTAAAATCTTTATTAACTAGTTTAACACTATCAATTATTTTAAATATATATGATTAAAAATATTTTTTACTAAAAAAGTTACACGTAAATGTCTTATCAAATTCTTTGAATACATGATAAATCATTAGACTATTAAAATTATTGCTATGATATCATTTACTATTGTTAATTAATAAAAAATATGGAAACAAAAAATTTTTAAAAGGCTAAAATAAAAATAAAATCTAAAAAACTAAAACAAAAAATTATATTTTCAAGAACTAAATTCATATTTAATATAATATTTGTTAATCAATTAAATAAATATAGAATTTATATAAAAAAATATCACATAAACATGTCTATTTTTTTCATTTACATTAATTTTTTTTACCAAACACCTATAATTCAATAATCTAATTTAATAATTTTTAACTTTTAGATAGCTTTAAGCATTTAATTAACTTTTTAACTAGTTTTGTCAAATATAGTTGTATATTTTATTTCATAAAGTGTTTTAGGATGTGCAAATTAAATATATTATGGAAACACATTTTTTGTGACTCGAAATACATAAGAAAAATATATTTTCACTATATATGTAAATTGTACTCTCAACATGTACCAAAAATTTGTGTCATGATGCATTTCGAGTCATAAAAATACGTTTTCAGAAACAATAATTTAAAAAAGTATTAAGCAGGTTTTCATACTTGTAAAATAATCTATTTTTATTTTATTATTTAAATTATTAATTTTTTTATTTTAATACCTCACCTTTTTATGTTTTATTTTATTATTTATTGTTGATGTGGTTTTATTAGATAATAATGTAATAGACAATTTGTAGAAAAATACAGTTAGAAAATTTGTCTAACAATAATAAAAAAATATAAATTAATAATTTTTCTATTAAAATTTCTTTATAGATCATTTGTCATATCTCATGCATTAAAAATTGACCTTATTATTTCTAGTTGAATTTTGTTGTTATTGTTATTCAGATTTTCTAATTTAAATTTTTTATAAATTATTTGTCACACCATTCATCACTTAATGAAACTAAATTAATGTTAAACAATAAAATTAAATATAAAATATTAAAATAAAATATTAATAATTTAAAAAATAAAATTAAAATATACTATCTTATTAATATAAAAAACATATTTATCCTTTAAAAAAACACATTATGAGGTCAAAAGAGTAGAAATAATAAAGCCATATGCTAAAGGATACGGTGAAATTATATTTCAACCGGTCGAGTTCCAATCCAACATGATGTTTCATATCATTTTAAAATTTACACTTCTAATGTATCATTAACAATTAATTTTTCTTGCAGTATCATTGTAGGAGGTTTATATTCTCAAATTATTAGATGTTATCATAAATAAGATTTTTTAAGTAGTTCTTATAAAAAATAATTTGTAACTATATATGATGAGAATATAATATTTTTATACAATCAAACTATTAAAAATAATTTAAATTTTTTAAAATTATTGTAATAAATGAAAATTTATAATTAAGTAAGAATGTAAAATGTTTTATTCTGTAAGTGTAATGTAAATAAATAAATTTTTAAGTACTAAATTTATTTAAAAAATTTCTAGGACCCAAACCCTACTAAATGAACAATAAATACTGGGAGCAAATTTCCCTTTTAATTATTAATTAATGTAGTTTATTACAGTGATTGGGGTGGTGAGTAAACCAAACTTGGGAGTAGAGTAACCAGGAACAGTGGCACTTCATTGGTTTTATTTTCTCTGTATCTATCTATCTTTCTGTGCGTCTTTCTTTCTCCACCTTCATTTTTCTCTCACCTCCAAAAACAAGCAGCAATGAAGAAGAAGATGATGGCAAGCACCGCCATCTCCCTCGTCTTCGCCGCGCTCTTCCTCTTCTCCTCCGTCCACTCCTTCTACCTTCCCGGTGTCGCTCCTCGCGATTTTCAAATTGTACGTTTTCCATTTATTTTCTCTCTCCATTCCTTCGTTACTTTTCCTTTCTTTGAATTTCCACGCGATGTGCTTCGTTCGTTTCTCGATCACCTTTACTCCTTCGCGACGTTGCTCGGATCTAGGGTTTTAGCTCTGATCTATGTTGAATCGGTCTTAAATTCGCTTTGCACCGTGTTTTTGAACAATCGATTCTGAAAGGACTGAACAATCGTTGGATGATTCCGGTTCTGATTCTGTTTTTTTTTTTTTTTTTTTTCTTTAGTTTAGAATGTTATGTGATTGAATCGTTAGTTCTGTGGAATGATATTCGTGTTGCCAATTCCGAGGACGGAATCTAAGGAGATCTTCGTGTCTAGTTTTGAGCTGTTTCGTCACCGTTTGAGTCTCACTCTACACTGTTTTTTAGGCTCATAATCACTTGTGATGAGTGATGAGACTTGGTTATATTGTGATAGGTGCCCCGTGAAAACTGTATGTGTAATGTGGCTCTATATCTCTTTTGTCTTGGGAAATAAAAAAAACATGTAGTGTGCCATTTGTGAATCGGTAGCTGTTGATTTGAGAAATTTGGTCGAGATTGGGAAAATTTTATTTCAACTTGTTTTGTTGTTTGGTTTCTAATTATTTGTGTTTGAAGAATGAAGATTTTGAGTTATTGTTTCATGTGTGGGACCAGGGTGACGCCCTTACTGTCAAAGTGAACAAGTTATCATCTACCAAGACTCAACTTCCATATGACTACTATTTCTTGAAGTATTGCACACCCAACAAGATACTGAACAGTGCAGAAAATTTGGGCGAGGTTCTTAGAGGTGATCGCATTGAGAATTCAGTATATACGGTGAGCATCTGTGGCCTCATCCTTTGACATTTGGATAAGATGATGATGAAATTTAGTGATCATTGTTTTCTTCTTTAGTTGTGCCGACTTCAATTTTTTTTTTTTTTGTTTTTCCAGTTTCGTATGAGGAAGGAACAGTCTTGTACTGTTGTTTGTCATCATACTTTGGATGCTGAATCTGCAAAGAGTTTTAAAGAAAAAATTGATGATGAATATCGAGTGAACATGTAAGCGGTAAATGTATTGGAGCTAATTCTTACTTATGTAGTATGAGTTCATTTAATTAGTTTGCCAGGATTCATTTGCCTGTTGGGCGATTGTCTATAGGTTTCTGCTTTGTGTTCCAT
Source organism: Pachyrhizus erosus (assembly GCA_026544285.1). NCBI lineage: Eukaryota > Viridiplantae > Streptophyta > Magnoliopsida > Fabales > Fabaceae > Pachyrhizus > Pachyrhizus erosus. Next base: position 28,273 of record JAMLFT010001323.1, read on the forward strand.
TGACCCTTGAAGCTCTGAATTGAACATGCAGGATTTTGGATAACCTTCCAGTTGCTGTTCGTAGACAAAGGAGGGATGGAAGTCAATCAACAACATATGAACATGGTTTTCGTGTTGGGTTCAAAGGAAACTATCAAGGGGTATAACTCAGCTTGAATTTTGTTATATAATTTCAAGTATCATTTTTGTCACTCCATATCGTTACGATTTTCCTACAGAGCAAGGAGGAGAAATATTTTATCAATAACCACTTGAGTTTTAGAGTCATGTATCACAAGGATCCTGAAACTGGTTCTGCTCGTATTGTTGGATTTGAGGTCACCCCAAACAGGTCTTGTTCTTTTCTCCACCATCTCTCTCCATTAAGGGTGTGTTGCATTCTTATGTTGGTGTAACATGATTGAACTTAGTTGGGTTTATATTTTAATATTTTATATCTGGAAAAGGATGCTGTTCGGAAGAAAGAAAAATGAAACATACTAGTTGGATTTTTCTCTAATAGATCTTACCTTCTTTGATGTCACATTTACTTGAACATAAATAATACTTTGGCAATAGAATCTTATAAATGGGCTCTTAGATGATCGTTTCTTCTTTCGCGGTGTCATAACTTATGCATTTCTGGAGTATCGAAATTATTTCTCTAAAATAAAGCACTTGTATGTTCAATTTCTTAGTTGTTTGATTTAAAATGGCTGCTTAATGTGTGTTCTGTCTTTCTTATATGAACTCTGTAACTGTCAATAGTATAAATCATGAATACAAGGAGTGGAATGACAAGAATCCACAGGTAACAACATGCAATAAAGATACCAAGAATTTGATGCAAGGTAGTACTGTCCCACAAGAAGTTGATACAAACAAGGATATTGTATTCACATATGATGTTTCCTTCAAGGTATTGCTGATTAAAATCTTGGCTACTCGTAAATTTTCACCTCATTCATTATATGATATGTGAAGCCAAGTTTGTTGGTATTTTTTCAGGAAAGTGAGATTAAATGGGCATCACGGTGGGACACATATCTTTTAATGAATGATGATCAGATTCACTGGTTCTCCATCATTAACTCTCTGATGATTGTTCTTTTCCTGTCTGGAATGGTAGCAATGATCATGATGAGAACTCTTTACAGAGACATTGCAAATTATAATCAACTAGAAACCCAAGATGAGGCCCAAGAAGAAACAGGGTGGAAACTTGTTCATGGAGATGTTTTCAGGCCACCAATCAATTCAAATTTGCTTTGTGTTTATGTTGGTACTGGTGTTCAGATCTTTGCAATGACACTTGTGACAATGATATTTGCTTTGCTAGGGTTTTTGTCTCCATCTAATCGGGGAGGTCTCATGACTGCGATGGTTCTGTTGTGGGTTTTTATGGGCTTATTTGCTGGCTACTCCTCAGCACGTTTGTACAAGATGTTCAAGGGAACAGAATGGAAAAGGAATACCTTGAAAACTGCATTTATGTTTCCAGGCATTCTTTTTGTTGTCTTCTTTGTGCTGAATGCTTTAATCTGGGGGGAGCAGTCCTCCGGGGCAGTCCCTTTTGGAACAATGTTTGCTCTAGTGTGCTTATGGTTTGGTATATCAGTACCCTTGGTCTTTGTAGGCAGCTACTTGGGTTTTAAAAAACCAGCAGTTGAAGACCCAGTGAAGACTAATAAAATTCCTAGGCAGGTACCTGAGCAGGCATGGTATATGAAACCTGTCTTCTCAATTCTTATTGGAGGCATTCTTCCATTTGGGGCAGTGTTTATCGAGCTCTTCTTTATCCTGACATCAATATGGCTGAACCAGTTCTATTACATCTTTGGCTTCCTTTTTATAGTGTTTGTTATCCTATTAATCACCTGTGCTGAGATTACCATTGTGCTTTGCTACTTCCAATTGTGCAGTGAGGATTACAATTGGTGGTGGAGATCTTACCTCACTGCTGGGTCATCTGCTCTGTACCTTTTCCTCTACTCAATTTTCTACTTCTTTACCAAGTTGGAGATTTCAAAGCTGGTTTCGGGCATCCTTTACTTTGGATATATGATAATTGTTTCATATGCCTTCTTTGTGTTGACGGGAACTATTGGCTTCTATGCTTGCTTCTGGTTTGTTCGCAAGATCTACTCTTCGGTGAAGATTGACTGATTTCAGGCATCGTATAGTGGATGATTACAACGGGAACCCGGAACCTGAGAGGCTATAACAATGAGAGGACTCGAAGCAAATACTGCCGGGAAGTTACCTTTCCCCCCACCTTTGAAAACCCTTTTTGTTTATTGTTAGAGTAGTAGATGGATTGTTAATTTGTTACACTGTTTTCAAATATTATTGTGGTAGTTTCTGAAGTAATGATATGTCTGCATATTTCTACATGACACAATGAAGTGATGCGATATCGAATCAACACTTAATTGCGAGGGAATGTTTGACATGAGGATGTTATAACTTGTGAATTTCATATTTTAAAAAATTATAAAAAAAAGCATATTATACCTTAAAAATCCGATATATTCCTAAACAATTTTTAGTGATTTTGATTCCTAGACTTTTCATGTGTCAAAAGTTTTAGGGTTAAGATTGTTTAAACTTACAAGAAAAAAAAAGTTTCTGAAAAAACATTATTCTTTTTAAATAGATAGGAATTATTTTTAAAAAAAATAAAATACTGCTTTTTAAAATAAACAATTTAGATAAAAATATTAAAAAAAATAAAAGATTACTTATTTTTTCAAAAAATATTCTGTAGTCTTTGATTGTGTAAAAGGACTGTCATTTTTTGAACATGGGACCAAACCATGGTATTACATAATGTAAATCATTTGATGTTTCAGTCTCTGTTTTTTTTTTTAGTAACAACTGATAGATAACAATTAATTTGGCCGTTATGTATCTTGTAATGTATGGAAGAATCAATAGTAATTTACTTTTCTGTGAACTGTGTTTAATTTTTATTAATCAATTTAACACTATCAATTGGGTCTAACAAATTAATAAAACTCATTCTTTACAATCTTTAAATAAAGTATTTTTAATGTCATCTCGTTTCTCTTTTGAATGTGTAATTAACACACTATCTCTTGTACCTGTTTAAAATATCTTCATCTTAATCACTTCAAACTATATACATTTTATCTTTATATTTAATATTTTTAATCATCTATTTTTTCGATATATTATCTTTTATCTTTATCATTAAATTAAATCTCAACGGTATTTAACAGAACTATTAATATTTAAAAAATTTATAATTATATATAATAAATTTATAATGTATTTTATATATTTAAAACTATTTACTTATTAGATCGGAAGAGCGTCG